>CAJNJA010019388.1:0-10250 GCA_905231915.1 Symbiodinium necroappetens
TCGAACACTCGTGTTTTGTTCCGTGCACGGGGACCCCACGACCGTAACGCCAGTCCAGTCAGTGGTGTTGTCTGTAGGATGGGGATGTTCGATCTACAATAATTGGAATGATCTTCTTGCAGGTCACCGGAGAGCAGTGCGCCGGCGTCGGCAAACAGTTCACGAGCAAAGACATTGAGGTTCTCGGTGCAAAAGAAACCTCTGGTTGCCGCCGCGATCGTTCAGTCGTGCTGCGGGAGATGCCAGGTGAAGTGCAGCAAGGATCCACGAGCAGGGCCCTTGGACCAATGCAGGTGCGATGCTTGGGGAGCAGCGCCAGGTTGTTACGAAGCCAAAGCTGAGGTCAAAGTTCATCGATACTACGGAGGCCACCTGCCTTGTGTCTTCGAGAACGAGGCGTGGACGAAGTCAAAGGCTTCCCGGACCAAGCCGCAAAGGCGAGTTTCGCAAGCTGTTGCAGGTTGTTTGTCCGCCAGAAGCAGCGGGAAAGACAGTGATCGACAGGCACTCAGGTCTGCCAGCTGCGCGTTGTTCCTCTCAGTTATGGTTGGGTCGGACAGAAAGTCCATGTATGAACAAAGACGGGCTCTTCGAACCTCGATTCCGAGGCACTCGCCAGCTGGCACGACGCTATGAATCTGCCGCACTTCATGGCGCGTCGGGGGAGTGCGGGGAGAGACTTACAGAGGGAAAGAATGCGGGGTAGACAGAGAGAGAGAGAGAGAGAGAGAGAGAGCGAAAGAAAGAAAGAGAGAGAGAGCTAGTCCAGTGCTGGTGTGCGCCTTAAGGCCGGCGGGGGTTTCTTGGGCTATAGTTTAGGTAGGGGTTTGAAGTGTTGTGAAACGGCCTTCCTCATCTGCCTTAGCTCTCTTGGACTTACGGACCACCAGGGCGCGTTCGCGCGTGGAGCCAGGGGGGGGGGTGCCCACTTGCTCTTTTCTGTGGCGAAGAAGAGAGCGAAGTACGTCCGGTATGCGCCGGAGAACAGAACAAAACAGAATAAACAGCACAAGCAGAACAAAACAGAGAGAGAGAGAGAGAGAGGGAGAGAAGGAGAGAGAGTTCGCTCTGCCTCCTCCTGCCCCGGTAGAGAGGGAGAGAGAGGGGGATAACCCTGCAGAAAGAAAGAGAGAGAGCGAGAGCGAGAGCGAGAGCGAGAGAGCGAATCTGCACAGTTGGAACTTGCTTGACAGTTTTAAGCATGTTTGTTCCTTGTTGCACCCTGGGGAGAGCCGCCCGGAACAACTATGAGTTACCAGCTTGCGATAAACAGTGAGTGGGGGAAGCAGAGCTGGTTTCGCCTTAGATGAGCGAGAGATGCGCGCCGTTTTTCTGCGATCACCGCCGATGTTCGTGTGTGCATATAACCTCTTGCCTCCTGCAACGTTGTCGGGGGCGCAAGATGTAGGGGGTTTCGCCCTGCATCATAACCCTGTCGCAAGCAAGTAAGCAAGATGCACATAGATTGCCCTCAACCGATTCCGTGGGAGCTTGTGTCTAGTGAACGGTGCGTTCACGACTCCCGGAAGGGGAAGTTGGCACTGAAAGTCGTCATATTTTGCGTAGCGGGCATGTCGGCTTCGAAAACACTGCGCTCACGTCAGGCCATCAGAGATATCGACTCTATCAGGCTTTTTTTTGCTAGCGCAACATGTCACCAGTTCGCAAGTTCGAACCCCCGCACGGATGTAGCTTGGCATCTCACAGGGCTGCGAAAAGACGCTCTGCAGCTTGAGGGACCGTGCGAGGCCATACTGTGGAAACACATCCACCACCACGGGAAACAACAGCTGGCGGACCAAGCCTGACCGAGGCATGAGTGTAGAGCACAAGCACTAGCAGATATTGGGATGAGCTGGCGGCTGTCCGGCAGAAGCACTACAGCCAATCGGCTCAGTTCTATATGCAAATTCGAACCTGGACTCATGCTGGCGAGATCTACAAAGCAATTCGGGGGGATTGTACTCCGGGCCATGGGAGAACTGCTGATTCACCCCCTTCAGGGCAGTGGGGTTGCCTGCACGTGTGGAATTCTACAGAGAGCAGAGGTTCCTGTTTGTGCCAGGAGTCGAACGCCTTCTTCTGTGACCATCCCACCGGGCGTCGGTTGAACCAGACGGCAGCTTTGGAGGCCCAGTAAATGGGAGTCGTGGAGAGAACAGGAGAGGAATCCAAGCTGTCCGGAAGAGGCTGCAACCCAGCTGGTGAAGAATGTCGGCATCTCAGTGTGTCTTGCCGAAAACGAGTCCGAAGAGAAGCTGTGTCTGCAGCCGAGGATGAAAGTGTGGGCTTTGGATTCGAGTCGCAAGGTCATCACGAAGGCCTTACTCGCAAGGCCATGGGCCTTCGAGACACGCTCATGCCTTGTGTAAAGGCGGCAAATTTAACTAGCAACATCCAGCAACTCTTTGGGCATGGAGTGAATGCCGGTCGTGCACCGGTGAAATTTTGAAACGAGCAGCCTCGTGTTCCATCCCTTGGCGTCACGGCGCTAGAACGACAATTGGCTGCCCATCTACCCTGATCAGTTGAGCTGCAAATTGGCAAAGGGTGCTCCGTCCCTGCAAAAGATGCCTGCAACATCCTGAACCCTTCAAGATGTTGGCTAGGTGGCATGAGGGAGCTTAACCGGCTTGCTCTTCCTCAGTCAGTTGAAAGCGTGCTCACACGATGTGGATCACAAGGCCCATCCAAAGTTCTGCCAAGAAGACCCCGAATTCAAGACTTAGTTTCTAGCCACACCCCATGAACCTTCGCCGGCAGCCGGCCTCTCTCCTCGTGCACCACAAAGGCAGCCCGGCCACCAGCCTTCAGGAGCAGAAAGGCTGTCTTGGCAGAGCTTGCACGTTGTGCTTTGCGCGAACCCTCAGCACCGGCCGAGCCCAAATATGGCGATCGTGATAACCCCCTCATTTGGTGAGTAGCATCCAGAGCTCCTGCTGAGCTCGCGTTGTGGAACGCCTGGGCTTCGAGATGGCGGAAGTGGCCAAGCAAACCAAAACCTGCAGCAGCTCAGAGTCCACGCGTCTGGTGACGCAAAGACACCTCCCCTCCCCTCCCCTCCTCTGCTCTCCTCTGCTCTCCTCTCCTCTGTGTTCTGAGGGGTCGATGCAGAGAGCCGCGGCGCGGGCGCGGACGCGCTCCAACGCGACCCAAGCACACGCCGAGAGCTCTTCGGCGACGGCAGCGGAGCACAGAAGTGGCGCATCTCGATAGCCAGAGCTTCTGCCCGACAGCCGTTCGATCAGCCCGGCAGAGTGTGATGGAGACACGGCAGCAAAACCATGGTCTAAAGCCGACAGAGCAGATGACATTCTTGTCGACATCTCGTGCGTGCAGAGTTGTGGTAGGCTCGGAGAGCTTTTCGCTCTCTGGCGAAGCACTGTCATGAAAAGCCGCTGAAGTGCGCTGTTCCCTTGATCGTGGTTCGTGCAGTTGCCCTTGCATTTGCACCTTTCCATTTCCTTGCCCGTGCAGGTACAGCATTGGGGCGGGAATAAATTACATTCAGCTCGTGAAGAACATCCCATACGCAGGAGGAGCCATGGGCACGGGTCGGAAGCTTATAACCACGGTATGTACTGACGTGATTGCAGTTGACCAAGCTAAGTAGGCTTGGTCGAATGTTTGTTGAGGTGACGGTAAATCCAATCCCCTGTCCGGGCATTTTACACCGGATGGAAGTTATGTGTCCAACCCATACCAGCTTTGGCGCCTAGGGTCACTGCCTCAGAGCGCTGTACATTTCGGTGTCGAGTCGATTCTTCGGGTCGATCTCAGAGCATGGTGACCAAGCCCGCTGAGGGACGATGCTGAACATCGCAAGCGATTGAGCGACCTGCTTCCTGAAAGTGTCCGGCACTTGTCAGTCACGGATCTATTCAGTCCAGCGGATTTGACTACACGCGCTCAGCATCGTTCAATGAAGCACATCACCAAACTAACATGCAGGCAGTGTCCACCTGAGGCATCGAACATAGCGGCAACCACGATAAGTTGCCGGGAGTTTTTGGAACGGTGTGCGTCATGAAAATGGGCTGCTGAGGCAGGTAGGCTGCGCTCTTGCCGTCCAAGATCGTCCAAGCATTCGCATGGCTGATTCCTTCGAGAAACTTGTGACCTCTGTCCCCGATACCGTAAGCCCAAAAGCCCAATGTTCTCACAGAGGTCTGCGCCGGTGGCATCTGTGAGGGAATGATGTACTGGACCTCAGGGCTCGCTCGCAGTCATGCGTTGGACGTGGTGTCAGCTTTCGAGGCTCGGTTGCCAGAAGACGAAAATCAGACCCATCAACATCCCTAAGGAGCCCGTGAGCCGGTTGTGCACCACTTCGAAAGATGTTGTAACGTGACCGAGCATGCCAGATCAGCTATAAGTTCTCGCGCACCTTCAACTGGATCCCACACGTCCGCCTGGCATGTTTGAGCGCAGCAGGTCGTTTCTCGCATTGCTCGGTGTGCTTGTGGTGGTTGTGCTGGTCTGTGGTGGTGACCGCTATGGGGTCTTGTTGAGTGGCTCCATGGCCCAGGTCGGTCCCAGTGCACGACATGTTATAGCTTACGGCAGGAAGCTTTGCTTCGACTCGGCTCTGTGCAATTTGCGACCCCAACCCAGTAGCCCAGGCCTGATGGTTCTGCCAGCTGCCGTCAAAGAAGCTGGCAGGGAGGCTCGTCGGAAAAGTCTCTTCTGCACGGCTGCCCAGTGGTCTTGGCGCACGAAGCGAAGGCGCAGCAAATGGAGAAAGCATTGGAAGCGAATGGCACCAATCAGCTGGGCCCTTAGACGCAGAGAGGCAGATCAAGGAGCTCCGGCTTCACCTTGCGAGGTCGCAACCCTTGCAAACGATGGCCGAAGACTTTCAGAAGATCTTTCAGCCTGAGTGCGTCTCCAAGCCGGATCACTGCTTTTGCGGTCCCTGCCTTGCGTGCCTTGCACGGCGTCTCAGGCAGAGCCGTCGACTGCAGCAGAAACCTTTTCAGACTCCCGCAGGGGTGGGCGAAGTGATGCGACGTGTCGGAGTAATAGAGACTTCCGTGTCGACAGTTCCAGGGTGAGTTCAGAGAAGAGACGCTGGAAGACATGGAGGCTTTCCTGACCACAGCACCTTTCCAAAGTGGAGGGCTGTTCCGAGCCAGGGTTCCGTTAAAGGTCTTGACTGTGCAAGACTGAGCCCACATCACTGTGTGACAGGACGATTGGAGCCGCATGCTCAGCAGTTTCCAGCTCCAGGCATGAGTGAGCGAAATGCGCTACGAGGCAAGCATGGTGCTTTTGACGAGATGGTCGCTTCGGTCTAAGTTTCCTCGACACTGCTTTTAAGGCAAACCTGCGGCTCCCTCACAACCCTTCTCTGCGTACGGTTCGGAGGTGCAAATCACCGAACCCATGCACTATCCGATTACGGAGGAAGCTGTATGCCCAGCTTTGCGAAGATGTACTCCTGTTCACGGGATGGTTGGCAAAACGCATGCGTGGTCCAAAAGCACATGATCCAAGCCACACTTCAGATCATGGAATACCTGTTGGCAGCGGATGCTTTTCGCGGCCTCGAGGCGAGGGCATGCGGTTCTGAGAACTTACTCACTTTGCCATGTGGTTCGAGAGGACGGTCGAGAGGCAACGCACGGCCTCGTGCTCGATCGCACTCGACAATGGCATTGCAAGTGGCCCACATATGGCTCTGCCCAGGTCCAATCAAAGTCATCGGCTATGAGCTGCTGCACTCCCCAGGGGCTGCAGACAATACCCAAAAACATTCGAAGGCGCAAAGACCATGAAGTTTGCCGTCATGCCCGTGCCGTGTAGCACTGCTACTCAAGTTTCTTTCAATCAGACTCTCCAGGTGAAGGAGAGGAGGCCTTCGCCTTCCCGGCAGAGAGCAGCAGGAACCGTCCAAACTCTCTCAGAGGCAGGCAGATTCGCATGTGGTTTGGAGCGATGGCAGCCGCCTTCGGACAAGACATGACAGTGGCGAGGCAGATTCGCAACTCTGGGATGCGACGCGCAGCCATCACCCATCTCAAGGAGAGCCCGCGGTGGTGCATGTTGCTGTGCATGTCGCAGACCCTCCTGTTGTCACTATCCAGATGTGAGGTGCGGTGCTGCAGACAGGCCTCGGCCAGCCCCTCAAGAGAAATTAGGAGAGTGGACATGCAGAGGCTTAGAATCTTAGAAGTTCCAGGACTCTGTGCTGTGGCGGCGGCACTTGCTTCGTCGCTGTGTGTGGCCCTCCTCGCAAGGGGCCGACGAGGCAACGACCAGCAAAATAGCCGGGACGTGCAGTTTCGCTGCCTGCGGAGCCCTTTGTGAAGGCTACTCAGCTTTATCCTCACAGAGTGAAGCGAGTGAAGCGGCTTCCGCTTAGCGTAATGACTTCAGCTCCTGCAAAGGAATTTTTCTTTCCCGTCTCACACCTTCAAATCTTTTGTAATCAGACTGTCCCAGAATGGTATGGTTCTGCTGAGCTTGCCGCCGACGTGCCGGCAGTTAGGATATGCACCCGTTCCACAGCACCAGCAGCCACTTAGACTTTGACGCGCTTCAGGCGATGAACATTCCGGATTCTAGAGATGTGTATGTAACGGGTCGTGGCTTTCAAGCCGAAATTGTCCAGATGTTTGCCAGTAATTTAGAATTTGCCAGCAGAGCAGTTTTTCGCACGCCGACCCCCGACTCCGTTCAAGCGCGGAAGAGAGGACCAAGGAATGGAACTGTCGGGTTTGACTCGTTTGACCCACAACAGCAAGGGGGGTTTTGGAGTCCGCCGGGCGCAGGTCCTCGGATCAGGGCCCACGACTTCTGCGACCTCCACTTCCGCTCCTGCCCTGGGCTCGGCCAAGTGCTTCGATGCCTCTGCTCGTGTGCTGGAGTCGGGTTCCTCATTGGTGGGTGCTGTTTTCAAGGGACGAACTTCTGCAACGAGATCTCTAGGTCAGCAGACTGAGACGTGCATGAAGGATGGGGTGTCAGCCTCCGTCGCACGGGCTGCTGCAGCAGCCAACGGCTCACTTTTTGCTGGTTTGGCCGTCATGGTCACGACTGAGCGGGTAGTTTGCACGATTTTCGACATGGGGGCCCAAGCCCAAGGCGCAAGCCGCCAGGGTTCACGTGGCTTTTTCTGGAGGCTAGTGCCTCAGTGAGCGATGGGCCGTGAAGCGGTGAAGTACAGGCATTCCTCAAACGAGAGGCCGAGCAGTTGCGGGGGGATGCGCGCCTGCCTCCATCGGTGGTGCTGGCAATGATGAGGCATCGCAAGAAACAGCGCACAGTGCACCAGTAATCATTCGGCAGCGATGGAGACACCAGCTTTCGTTTGTATCACGGCCAGGAGAGCATCACCTTTGACATACCCCTACATCTTGCGGACAAGGTGCAGATTTTCTTTAGACTACTGTATCAGCGCTTCGCCCTGCTCTGCATCGGTCCAGTCACAAGTAACAGCACAGCTGCATTGCACTGCATTGGCATCGTAGAAAGCAAGACTGCCACAAGCGTGTGGAACTCAATCGCAGGATGTTGCTTCCGATGAAGTCCATTGCACGAAGTGCTAGCAATACCAACCAAGTGTTTGCCAGGGGCTGGGTCCCTCCTTCTATCTGTATCCGGCCGAGCTGTGGCTCGAGCGGGTCCCACAAGGGTCCTTGGCAAGGACAAGCTCCGTTTTCTCGAGCCATGGTTTCTGCGGACCTGCCGACTTCGGAGCAGCTCAACGGCGTCACCACGGTGACTGGGGCCCTTACATAGGCAGGTCTCGAGGCTGGGGGTGCGTTGACTCGACATTGGGAGGTGTCCCAGGTTTTCGGATCCTTGGGAATGAATAGCCCTGTTGATGCTCTCCGCACGGCGGTCTTGGTCGCGCGCGTCGCCGTCCTCGTCAGGCACAGTGGGCGAGCTGGACTACGTGGCCCTCGGGCAAAGAGGTGGTCGAGTCGACGCAGCTAAGGCGGCCGCGAAGAGTGAAGGCAGACGTGGAGTTGTTCCTGACAGTCTCGTCCCCCTGCGGCACCACCGGTCGTGCCGAGCACCGCAGCGGGAGCCCCGGGCGGTGGGACCGATTCGGCAAAGACGAGGTGAGCACGGCCCGATAGACGGGTGCTTGTGCTCGAGAAGTACAAAGGAGGATGGGTTCGGCCTGGGGCGGAACCGTCCCCGGACCAGGTGTCCGCCCTCAAGGTGAGGGTCATGGACCTGGACTTGTCCCCGCATGCGGACTTCGCCCTCTTCGTTAACTTCCAGCACAGGTTCGCAAAGAACCTCAAGTTCAAGAACCACATCCTGCAGCCAGACGGGAGCTTTACGACGGTGGAGGTGCCGCGTCTCTCGGGCTCTCCCAGTGGAACGTGTTCAAGAATGCCATGCTCATGTTCGAGGTGAAGGACCCGAGCGGGCACATCCTGCCACTGGTTGGAGTTGTACAGTTGTACAGGACCGGTTCCGGGACCATTGGTGGTCCGGTACCCTCACGTGTGGTCTTGGTGGTGGCAGAGGACCAGTGCCGCACTGACCTTCCTTTGCGCAGAAACATCCGCTTCATGGAGTCCAGAAAGCCAGGTGGCACTGGGTCGCACACCGACCTCGCAGGAAGCGAGGCAGCAGACCGGAAGAAAGGCCTGGCGAGGCAAGGAACTTAAGGCTCAGCTGAAGAAGCATCAGGTGCAGGATGCCACGGCGATCGTTCCACCTCCCAGCTCCCGCTGCCCCTTCGATCGAGGGGAGGAGGGAAAAAATCATCAAAGGCAAAGGGGGGCAAGCGACGCCTCAAGAGCGACGTGGGCCGTTTCCTCATTGACCGGAACGGGACGTGTGTCTGTTTCGGTTAGGGTGATGGCACCTGATCCGAGCCACGCCCGAAGAACTGTGAGAACTGAGGGGCGGTGGTTTGACACAGCCGGCAGAGGGTTTAGTTTTGTAAAGTAGGCCTGCCGGACGGCCGGCCTGCTGGGGGCTCTTTGCTGGGGCCGGCGGTAAGGCGGTCAAGGCTGGCGCGGGGCACGCTGTCTGGGAGCTTATGGACAAGAACTGCGGGCCAGGCGGGTAGGACCGGGTACAAAACACGACGTCTTCGTGGAAACCTTGGAGAAGATCTGAAACCCAAGCCCCTTTCAGCCAAGCAGGTTCAGGTCCGATTCAAAACCGGAGGGATGGGGACCTGAAGCGGAGGAGGGCAACCTTTTGGCATTCAGAGCTGAGTCTTTCAGAAGGGCGGGAGGCTGTTACCCCCTCAACTCCTGGATGTAATAGCTTACCCCCTTCAAGCGTCGCAGAAAAGATCGAAGGGTTGTTGCGGCGCACAACAACCTGCAAACATCATTACGAATGCAGTGTGCTTCCACCCGCTTGCTAGGTGCAGGGAAGCCGCCAAGCACATGCGCACCCCTTTGACGGGTAAGGTCCGGTCGGCGGAGCACGGCCAGGAGGTCTGGCGAGAAATCGGATGAAAAGATGTGCTTCGTGGTGGCTATGCGCCGGTCAGGCGTCAACGGGACGACCAAGTGCGGCGAACGTATTGTGCTCCCGCAAGCCGTGGATGCCGAGGACAGCATTGCGCTGTGGGCGCGAGCAGGCCCAGGAGAAGAGGTGGAGCTCTACACTGCTGCACGGTGGACATTGCGGATGCCTTCCTCAACCTGCGAATTGAGGAGCAGGAAAAAGGGTGTGTATGCGGTGGTGCGAGACGTGGAGGGCAGCTACCACTGCAAAAAAAGGTGTTTTTCGGTCTCGGCACTGCCCCCCTCGCCTGGAACCAAACAAGCGCCCTCATCTCCCGGGCCGCCCTTGCCATGCAGATCCCGCAGAACCACCGCATGGAAACCTACGCGGATGATCCGTTGCTGGCAGTCCTCCAGGAGGATCCTCTTCACGCTGGTTTTGCACAAGCTTCATCGAGGAGCGACGGTGGTGTCAGCCCAGGGCTCCTGCAGGCGGCGAGAAGCACTCGCAAACAGAAGAAGGCCAGTCCCGTTCCCGCCAGGGCTCCGCGTTCACTTGCCCCACACGAGAGGCTTCTCATGACGGGCGTGTAGTGCCTGCCCACACGAGCCAGTGGCCCTCTGCGCGTTTTGGCTGTCAGCTTCGTGGACATCGAGGGGACGCCGACGCCGGAGGTCTAAGACGGACAGCAATGCCCGATCTGTGGGCTCAGAAGAAGCAATGCTCGCCTACTTTCGCGATGCCCCAGTGGTGCGGGCCTCCAGCTCCTCCCACGCGATGGTGCTGGCAGCTGCAGGATACCCCTTACTTATCAGCCTATG
>CAJNJA010019389.1:0-10250 GCA_905231915.1 Symbiodinium necroappetens
CACCACCATCACCACCACCACCACTGTCAACGCCAGATCCATCATAGTCCTCATCTTCAAATCCACCGTTCGCAGCGCCATCACAGCGTTCTCAATCCCCATCGCCACCGCCCACCAACACCATCATCAGACGACCGCGTTGCAGTCAATTCTGTTCACCAGGCTCGTCTTCATCAAAAATAATAGTAATCTTCTTCCTGGGTATGTTCCTACATGACATGATCACGCTCAGAATGCGAACCGACATCAAGAAGACTCAGCATCACGGAAGCACAGTTCTGGATTCAGGATCGACCCTACAACACAAGATCCTATGCCCAACAAGAAACCATTGCTCCTCCTGCGCCTGACGGAGGGAACTGACTTGCGAAGCCACGACCTGTCCACGAGGTTGGACAGCGGCGGCCACTATTAACTAGTGCTAGTGCCAATACTACATCTAACAATGCTACTATCGCTATGACTCTCCAAACCAACTTCTGGTATCTTACTGATATCAAAAGATCACAGGTGTAACTTCTGATACTTCTGCCAATTTCCGAGTTTGTAAGTTACCTATGAATTATTGATCTTGTGCTGGTAAAGGCTTGTCATACCTTGTCCTTAGTGAAGCTGCGCTTCTAGAAGGACTACCGGACCGCCATGTTGCCGTACGTGCTACTCTTGCAGCTGGTGGCGACACGTCTCGACCAAGATTCGCAGAAGCTCTCGCGCTTTTGCAAGCCAGGCCCCCTTTGTCTTAGACCTCCTAAAGCCCTAAACCCCTGAAGCCCTAAAGCCCTCTAAAACCCCTAACTGAAGAATCCTGGCGTCGGCCTGGTCCAGTTTCGCCAGCTCCGCCTTCATGTCGAAAACGGCCTGGTCGGAAGGGCACCCAGCTGTTTAGGGCGAGGAGGGTTCGGCTGCAGGGGCCAAAAGGTTTAGGGTTTAGGGTTTAGGGGTTTAGGGGTTTAGGGTTTAGGGTTTAGGGGTTTAGGTTGCTGAGGGCCAAAGGATTCAAGAATAACCTATACACCCCAATTCAAGACTCGGTAGGCCCCTGCGCATACCCTGAACCCGACACGTTGAGAAGAAGGCGCCCCCAGGCCTGCGCTGTCTTGCCTGTCTGGATAGTCTGCACATCGCTCACCTGTCAGACCCGAAACTGTTTAAGGGCTGTCTACAACACTGCTGAAAACCCTAAACTAAACCCTAAACCCGAATAAAGCGCCAAGCCCTAAGCCCTAAAGTCTAAATCAGACCTTAACCCTAAACCCCTCAACTAAATCAAAAACCCCAAATCAACCGCACCCTAAATCGAAAAACCCCCGAAATCAGACCTTAACCCTAAACCCCGCAACTAAATTTAAATCGAAAAGCCCCCAAACCCAACCCGAAGAAAGCGCCAAGCCCTAGAATCTAAATCAGACCTTAACCCTAAATCCCGCAACACCACCCTACATCGAAAACCCCTCCAAACCCTAACCCGACCTGCCGCAACTAAATTAAATCGAAAACCCCTCCAAATCCCGAAACCCGACCTGCCGCAACTAAATTGAATCGAAAACCCCTCCAAACCCTAACCCTAAAGCGCCAAGCCCTAAAATCTAAATCCGACCTTAAAAACTATACTCCTCAACTAAATCGCAAACCCCTCCAAATCCCCTAACCCGACCTGCCGCATGACCCGGCCCTCGGAGTCTCTCAGCTCCGTGTTCTGCGCACGGGCCGCGGACTCCAGGCGCTCGGAGACGGCGCTGAGGTTCGTCTGGGCCGCCAGAATCTTGCCTCGGCTGCTTCGGGGGGTTTTTTGGAGGGTTCTTGGGCTTTTAGGGCTTTATGGGGTCTATTTGGGCAGTTTCTCTGAATTTGGGTCCTTTTTAGGTCGCCAATATAAATAAATAAATAAATAAATAAATTCATATATATATATATATATTTATATATATATATGTATATGTATGTATGTATATATATATATATGTATACATACATACACGGTACCCTTACTCCCCAAAGGGACCCCAATTTAGATAACTACCCATTTAGGGTTGCGGTCGGAAGTCTGGGGGTTTTGGGGGGGGTTTAGGCTTTTGGGGGTCTGCGGCTTACTGGCTTGGTGCTTACGGGTTTAGGGTTTAGGGGTTTAGGGCTTAGGGGTTTAGGGCTTAGGGGCTTAGGGGTTTAGGGGTTGAGGGGTTTGGGGTTTAGGGCTCAGGGTCTACAGGGCCTGTACAGGGTTTTGAGGGAGTTGGGGGGTTAGGTGTGGTGTTGGCAGCCTTGGGGGGTCCCTCATCCTAAACTCCACACTCCACGCCGCAAACCTCAACTCAAGACGGCTTTGGCGGTTTAGGGTTTAGGGTTTAGGCTTTAGGGTTTAGGGTTTTAGGAACAGAACCTTTACATGCAAAAGCATCGCCTGGCACACCAACTCAGTTCTGCAATGCAGCCCACAGGCACTGTCTCTCTGGGTACTGGGGCTGACGTGGATGGGACTTCGGGTCCCATGCTCCTAAGCCTGACAATCTAGAACCACAACACAGGATAATGTAGGAATAGGGTTTTGAATGTATTCTACTATAAAATGTATGAGGACCCCCAAAATAGTATGGGTAATTATTCACGCCCCTAATTACTAGCCGCACAAACCGCAGATCCCCATCGGCCTAAACCCGAAAACCCGAAAATCACAAACTTCCAAACTGTCACACCCCCCGAAGCCACAAACCAAAGCCCAGCGGCGATCGAGGTCGTCAATCTGCCTCTGCGCCGCCTGCCGACCGACACGAAGCCCTCTGCAAGCCCTGCATGCTACCGCTGCGGTTCTAGGTGCTCCTAGAATTTTAAGCCCCAGTTGTAGTATGCAAGTTGTGGTAGAAACCCTAAACCCTAAACTCTAAACTCTAAAACCATAAGGTGTATGGTGTAGTGGGCCCAGCCCCCGCCTCAAGGCCATCTGATAAGCGTCTCGCCACGCCCTTGGTCTCCCCATCCAAGTCGATGCTGAAGTCCTCCATTTTGGGGGTTTGGAGTTTTTTAGGGTTTAGGGTTTAGGGGTTTGGGTCCCTGAACCCTAAGCCCTGTAGAGCCTTGGCAGCTGATGGAAGCTCGGTGTATTTCGAACCTTGCTCTCAACCTGTGCGTGGGTTGTAGCCCAGCGAGCAGCTCATGAACGACCGGAACGTTCACCTCCCAAACCCCTAAACCCTGAACCCTAGAACCTAAACCTCTAAACCCTAAACCCCCAAACCCTAAGCCAATACCCCTAAACCCGAAACCCTCAAACCTCTAAACCCTCAACTCCATAGTACCTTACAGGAACCCCTAAAACTAAGCCTTACAGAAACCATACAGAACCCCTGAACCCTAAACCCTAAACCCTCGCCCTAAAAAAAAAAAGAAAACCTGAAGCCCTCATCACTAAGTCGACCCGAGAGTCCCTCTTCGCTTCGTGGATCTGGTCCGAAAGCTTCCTCAAAAACTTCCAGGAGTTTAGGGCTTTTAGAGTTTAGGGTTCAGGGTTTAGGGTTTAGGGTTTAGGGCGGTTTAGGGTTTAGGGTTTTAGGGCCTAGGGTCTAGGGTTTAGGGTTCAGGAACTCGAGCTCGCAGGATCATGGGACTTAGTAACTAGGGTTATAAGTACCCCCTTAATTGGGGGGCGATAAGTCACTATAACTGTAGCTACCTGATATCTTACCCCAGCTACTACTAAGGCTCAAGACCTTCTAGGGGCTTTCTAGGGGGTCCTTATCACAAGTAGTGTGAAAGGTTCCTTAAGGGGCCACTTTAAGGATTCTTTAAGGGGTGTGGGTTGCAACACTGGGTGTTTTAGGGCTTTCCAAAGCCTTTGCTGGGCTTTCAGAAAGTTTATAGGGGTTTCGGGTTTAGGTTGAGGTCCGAGCCTGTGTCACCCTATTCCTAAACCCTAAACCCCTAACCCTTAACCCTACTGAACCTTCACAAACGCCCTGGAAAGCATCAAATGAGGCCCAAGCGGCGCCCAAAATACGATCCTACACCCAGGTAGGTATCATCACGAACCCAATCACCGGGTCCTTTAGGACCCTTAGGCAAAGCTCATTAATGTAGGAGTCGGAACGACTGGTGTTTTCATTCCTTAGGCTTTGGACTCCTTCATTTAAGTAAAGTAGAAGACAACTCGAAACCCAAAACCCCATTCTAATCATTAAGCCTCCTACATACAACCCAAAGCCTTCAAGGTATCCTTAAAGGAACCCTTTAAAGGAGCCCTTTCAAGGAACCCTTTGACAAAGAACCCTCAAATTAAGTGCGGCCCAAGAGGCGCAGACTCCTTGATCCACGCGGCCTGAGCCTTCTCAAGTGCCAGGCCCAAGCGAGAGATGACGCCCTCGGAACGCTGTTGCTCCTGTGAAGAGGGTTGGGGTTTAAGTTTTAGCGTCTAGGCTTCCTTTATGGGGGATGATGCCCCACACCATAACCCTATGGCTCCGTGTACCTGTACAGTAAATACCCTCAAACTAAAGGCTCCTATAAGGGTTCCTGTCAGGGGTACTACTTGAGGTTCTGGCTCCAAACTGGCCCCAGCCATCTCGACCGAGGCTAGGAGTTTAGGGATTAGGGTTTAGGGTGTAGGGTCCTGTCATGTGTTCAACTCTTAGCAAGTTCCTGCTGAACTACTTTCAGGACACCGCCAGGGCCACCAAGTGGTACCGCAGGGTACTTCAGAGCATCGAAGTGACAACTCGGAAACTGTACTATAGGAAGGGTACTGGTGTAGGTGCATTATACAACAGAATTATATATGTATATATATATATATGTATACACATAGCGCTGCATGGGTATCGTTGCTAGTAGCACAAATTATTCCGACCTCTACGTGAACGAAAAATCCCTATAGCTTCAAGCATACAGATCCTCGATGCGGGCGTTCTGCTCAGCGACCAAGGCCCGTTCGGCATCGCCCAACTTCGCCTGGAGGTGCTCGTGGCGCATCTGGAACCTTGTCGGTGTTTGGTTCAGTGACGGGGGATTCGGTCGGTTAGGGACCTGCTTTTCGTAGGGTCCTGTCCTATGATCAACCCCTAGTAAACCTAGTATCGAATCGACTTTACAAGGACATATAAAAGCCTGCGGTTGATTAAGGAGTGCCACCCCTGAAGCACCAAACTAAACGGCCCTAAGGGCTGCGGCACCGCATTTCACCTTACACCTTGAAGCTTCCGCGCGGTGGCAATGGACTATCCGTTTTGACATGCAATGGATGTATGTCACTAGAAACCTTAAACCCTAAACCCTAAACCCTAAATCATGAACTAAAAGCACTCCCAGGAGCTGCGTCCAGAACTCGTGCTTATCCTCCTCGCGCTGCTGTTGCTGCAGGGAGCGTAGCTGGGCAGCGATTTTGTCCTGCAGCGGAATAGTGGGCGAAGGGAACATGTAGGCGATTCTCAAAACGTAGGTCACCTGATATCAGGGTCCTGGTGCTACAAAGCATGGTCCATTTCACTGTCCTTGTGCTACAAAGTATGGCCCTAAACCCTAAACCCGAAACCCCATTTTTCCTTGTCGCCTTTCTGAAAATCCCGTAAAAAGCCGTCTTGAAAGGGCCCACACCCGAAACCCAAGGTCTGCGCAACTCTAAGATGAACGCCGACCTCAAACTCTACACTTAAATGTCCGAAAGCTAAGGGTTTAGGGTTTAGGGGTTTAGGGGTTTTGGGGTCTAGGGTTTAAGGTTTAGGGTTTAGAGGTTTAGGGGTTTAGGGGTTTAGGGTGTAGGGTTTAGGGGTTTAGGGTTTTAGAGGTTTAGGGTTTATAAGGTTTAGGGTCTGGGGTTTAGGGCACAAACTCTAAGCCACGGCCGTACGAACTCTTAGCCATAGCCCCAAACCCGAAACCCCAAACCCCGAACACGACGACGAAAGAATGCTGCAGACTTCAAGCTCGCTCCGCTTACTCCTCATTCAACCCTTGAAAGCTTACCACCAACCACCCGATATCGTAGCCCCTAACAAACCTTTTGAGGAGCATGAGGATCTAGAGTTTGGGAATCTGTAGACCCTCACAAGATCTCTCTGTAAACCCTCACAAGATCTCTGTAAAAAGGCATCCCTAGACCCAAGCCCAGACCCAGACCCTAAACCCTAAACCCTAAACTAAAGCCCTAAACCCTAAACCCTAAACCCTAAAACCCTAAACCCTAAACCCTAGACCCTAAACCCTAAACCCGGTCCTTGGAGTCCAAGATCTGCTGCAGAGCCCCAAGGGATGCTTTGCATTCGGCCACCACTCCCTTGCAGCAGGGCTCTAGGTTAGGCAGGTTAAGGTTTTGGGGTTTAGGGTTTAGGGTTAGGGTTTAGGGTTAGGTTCCGGGGGTTCTTTGGATGGGGATGGTTTAGCTTAGTTTGGTGCGAAGGAGCCCAGAATCTGAAGCCAACCCGTACGGATTAGACTGATTTAACCCTAAACCCTAAACCCTAAATTTAGGGCTTAGGTTTAGAGTGAAACCCAAAGGAGCGATTCCCCTACATCCGAGGCCTCCAACACCCTTCCAACCAAAAGTTCCACGCCTCGTTGTCCAGTTGCCCGAGAAGACCTCCCTAAACCCTAAACCCCTAAACCCCTAAACCCTAAACACTAAACCCTTTAAACCCCCTAACCCCTAAACCCTAAAAAAAAACAACCCGAAACCTCAAGTGCCTGGTGCTCTTCCCAGAGCTCGCGTGCCGCGCTGAGCGCAGCTTCCTGCACTCCATGGAGGCGCTTGTTGCCTTGGCTTAGGAATTCAAAGGGGGCACCCGTTAGGGGGGGGTTTTAGGGCGCATGGGGTTTAGGGATTCTAGGGTTTAGGGCATCTGTAAAGGGTTTTAGAGCTTATGGGGCTTAGGGCATCTTGAAAGGATCGGATTTCGGGTTTATGTAAGTGTTCTTTTGGGTTCCTTTGTTTAAGGTTGGGGGCTTGGGGTCTACCAGGACCTCCCAAGAGGGTGAGTTGGGGGTCCTGGCCTTGGGACCCGGTCTAGAGTCCAGCATTGTTCAGGGTTTAGGGTTTAGGGGTTTAGGGTTTAGGGCTTATAAGGTTTAGGGTTTCGGGTCTAGGGTTTAGGGTTAGGGTCAAGGGTTTAGGAGGTATTGCGGAGTTGAATGGATGTAGGGTCGAGGTATTGCGACCCCTCGTGTATCTTGCAAGAGCTCCTTCTGTTGCTGGAAATGCTGCCTTCAGCTTCACTCAACCCTAAACCGGAGACTCACAGACCCAAATCTCGCCTTCAACAGAGACCCTGAACCTTAAGGCCATATGTATCTCTATATATATATATACCCATTGATTTATTTATTTGATGAAGTATTGATGCTAGGCTCTCAGTAATGTAATGTAACGTAACGTAACGTAATGTAATGTAATATAATGTAATGTATATATATATATATACATATGTATGTGTGTGTGTTTGTGTGTGTGTTTATGGCACTAGACCTGGGCATTCAATCTTCCGAGCCTCCGGATCCCACGGTTAAAGTGTTGAGCGAAAGGTGTAGATTTCGGGGATTTCGGGCTCATCGCACACACACACAGATGCAAAGAACAAAACCCTACAAGTACCCAATTCCCCATATTCCCATAGCCCTAAACCCTAAACCCTGGACCCTACTAAACCCTAAACCCTGGACCCTCAACCCTAAACCCCAAGCAGCATACTCCTCAGCCCAGCGTCACATCTCCTCTGCCTCCTCGCAGCGTCGAGAGCACTCGGTCCCATTGCGGTTCAACTGCTCCCGCATCTGCTCGAGCTCCTATCGTGGGAATCCAGGGTTCTCTTTAAGGGATTAAAGGGATCCTTTGAAGAGCTCCTCTAGGGAATCCAGGGTTCTCTTTAAGGGATTAAAGGGATCCTTTGAAGGGATGCCTTTACGGGTTCCTGTTTTAAGAGGTCTGAAGGGCCTCTTTGTAAAGGGGCTTTCTTAAAAAGTTTCATGGGGCCTTGACGGAATTCTTGAAAGTTTGCTCTAAGGGCTTCTATAACTGTACTACAGTAGTGTGGGGTTCATGGTGTTACGGATCTCTTAAAGGGCTCCTAAGGGCTCCTCTAAGGAGTCCATAAGCGCAATGTGAGGGTTAAGAGACATGATAAAGGATACTATGAAGCTTATCTATAAGAGCTCCGGAATCAGCACTGCATTTCGCGGGTCTGCAGATGCTGTTGTTTAGCCGGCGCCTCCGTGGCGAGCTAGGCTAGGGTTATCGGTCTCAGGGCCGGCAGTAGGGTTTAGGGTTTAGGGTTAGGGTTTAGCGCTTTTAGTTTCGAAAACTTCCGAATCAAGAAGTTCGCGCTCGAAAGCCCGAGCTCTTGGCAACCGAATGCAACGTTGCAACAAGTGATGAGAAGACAAACCCTAACGGAACCTGCACACCCTAGACACTGCAACTTTCTGATGCCAACCCCAAACCCGAAATTTGAAAACAAGACAAGCCACATCGTCTGGGCACCCGGCTCACTCGCAACGCCTCAACTCTAGACTCTAGACCCAAAGCGCCAAGCACTACCCCCAAAAGTTCCTAAACCCACTAAACGACTACTTCCCCAAACACCCTCAAACCCCCCTTAGCTCTGAACCCACAGACCTTGACCCCTGAACACCCTTCCATGCATAAACCACGAACCCCAAAGGCCTATAACCCCAAACTCAAGCCACAAACCCCGAACTCAATAACAACCCTCAAACTCTGAACACAAAAAACCTGAGCTTGAATTGGGTTTAGGGACCAACGAAAAGAGCGTAAAGAACCCATGACCCTAAACTTCCCTAAACCACTAAGCCCAAAAACCAAACCCCAAAACCCTACACCCGTAAAGGAAGCGCCTCCTTCAACTGCTGCACCGAAGGCTCCAGGGAGGAGAAGCGAGCTTCGTAGCGCTGAGCCTCCTGTGCAGGTTGGGTGGTCTACTTTAGACCTCTTATATGTATGTATATATATATTTATATTTATATTTATATTTATATTTATATTTATATTTATATTTATATTTATATTTATATTTATATTTATATTTATATTTATATTTATTTATTCATTCATTTATGTATTTATTTATAAAGAGAGAGAAAGAGAGAGAAAGAGAGAGAGAGAGAGAGAGAGGGAGACCTTCAACTACCATCAAAAGACAAGGGCTAGGGTCACAATCACTGAATCACGCAACGCGTTTGCGAGTATGGCTCCTGCTCATCTTGAGCCACGTTCTGCTGAAGCTTCTGATGTGCAGCGACTGCCTGCTGTTGCTGGCGGCTGCCCAGCTCCTGGACCATGTCATGTCATTTTTTAGGGCTCCGCTTTATAGATGTACTGTAAACCGCAAGTGCCTAAGCATTCTATGATATGAAGTTTACCAGGCCCATGGGTCCCCTGGACACCGATATCATTAATTATACTACTCTATATCATTTGATGTGATCTAGTGTAACATAACACCTCGTTAAGTAATACCATAGGCTCCTGGACCATGTCGTTCAGCTGCTTCAGCTGCTCTGCCGTCTCCACTCCCAGGGCCACCCGCGCGCTGGCCTCGCGAATATAGGGGCCATAAAAATTTGATTGTTTTTTGGGTACATGTTGTTGATATATGTGTGTATATATATATCTATTTATTTATTTATTTATCTATTTATTTATTTTCTTTTCTTTTATGTATTTATTTAATTTATATATTTTTATTTCTGTATTTATTTATTTTTATTTACTTCTTTATTTGTTCTGTTTATTTATTGATTTATTGACTTATGTATTTATAAAAACTTTTTAAAAGTTTTTACACACATACATACACAGACGAATGTATGTATATACACACATATGTGTGTATATATGATGAATGCGGCAGGGCTGCCAAACCCCCCTCCCCGCCCCCTGTGGGATGGTACCCTTCCCCGCCGCATCCCCCGCCCCTGTTGTTTCGTTGTTGTGGTGGGGTCTGCAGCCCCCTTTGAGGCTTTGGTTGGTCTGAACTGGAGTATGCAACACATCTAACACAAGCACCTCTGGTCACTACTGTTACGATTACTCTTTATCTTCCTTCTTGCTGTGGCACCTGTAACACTGCTCATGATGTTGTGCTGCTCTAGACGGCGACGCGAGTCGACAATCGGATCATCTTTGATGCTCAACATCATCATTGTCGTCGGCATCTTCATCATCAGTACCATCAAAAGAATCGCTGCCACCATCACCATCGACATACAACCCTCATAATTAAGCATTGTAGTTCATGTCTGTTGCGGGAAACTACTGC
>CAJNJA010019391.1:0-10249 GCA_905231915.1 Symbiodinium necroappetens
GGCCGGGCCACACATTCGTTCCGAACGGTCCGGCGCAAATGTCCAGCGCCAGGTCTGAACGATCGCTGCAGCGCGTGCGCGGCAAGAGGTGCAAAAAGAAGAGTTCGGGATGCTGATAGATACGTGGGGTGGAAGGAGCTCTCGCCGGAAACTTTGGTATAGGACACCCGGTTCCCTCCTGGAGAGCTCCAAGTTTCACTTATTTGGTGCCTTTCCGGAAGCTCCAGGTTTCACCTACTTCGGGCCCCCTCGCGAGCTCCACATTTCATCCATTTCGGGCCCCATCGCACGCTCCAGGTTTCATTTATTTTGGGCCCCCTAGCCTTCGAGCGCTCCAGGTTTCACCTAGTTTGGGCCCCCGCAAGAGCTCCGGGTTTCACCTACTTTGGGCCTCCTTCCGCGGGCTCCAGGTTCCACCCACTTCGGGCACCTTTCGAGCGCTCCAGGTTTCACTTAGTCTGAGCCTGAGCCCCTTCGACAGCTCCAGGTTTCACCTACTTTGGGCTCCTTCGAGCGCTCCAAGTTGCACCGACTTTGAACCCCTTCGAGCGCTCCAGGTTCCATCCATTTTGGGCCCCTGCTAGCGCTCCGGGTTTCACCAACCTCTTTTGACGCCTCCGAGCTCTAGGATTTGTCTCTTTGGCGATTCTTCCAGTATGCAAGACCGTCATTCTGCAGCTTCAGTGTCCGAAGTACTTTTACTGTTGTGAGCCCGAAGATAGTGAGCCCGCACGCATAGTCTCAGGCCGATCATTCAGATATTACACTGTCGTTCGGCAGATGGCCGATGGCCAATGTCATCTGGCAGATGGCAGGTGGCAAGTGGCAGATGACAAATGGCAAATGGCAAATGGCAGATGGCAAATGGCATTATCTTCAAACACTCGCCCACCGCCACGGGCCCTTGAAAATTGTTGAATCGACTTGCTGCGCGATAGAACAAGCCCAGGCCCAGCCCAGCCCAGTGCCCAGCCCAGTCCCCAGCCCAGCCCAGTCCCCAGCCCAGCCCAGCCCAGGCCAGCCCAGCCCAGGCCAGCCCAGCCCCGCCATCCAGCCCAACCCAGCCCAGCACCCAGCTCCAGATTCAAAACGTGGTTCCAAAAAAAAATGCCCAAAACTTTCGCCCAAAACGTTTCGCCCCAAACTTATTGGCACCCAAACCCTTAACAATTTCTATAAACCCTGAACCCTAAACCCCAAACCCTAAACCCTAAACCTTTAAACCCCGTCACGGAGGCTGTGGAGGATCCTCGACTTCAACGGCAACGGCATTGCAGCCCGCTTGCAGCTTCTCGCGCTCCTAAGGCTCTCAGGCTCTTGGGCTTGCGGGTTTCGGGGTGAGGGTTGAGGGTTTAGGGATGAGGGTTTAGTGTGTAGGGGGGAGGGTTTAGGGGTGAGGGTTTAGAGTTTAGGGGTGAGGGTTGTAAGGGAGCTTAATTCGAGTTTGGAACTCCCGGGCTTTAGGATTAAGGGGTTTCGGGTTTGGGGGCTGAGGATGGGGGCTGCGCAACATAACTAGGGAGGCAAGTTTAGGAGGGTTTAGGGTTTAGCGGCTGCAAAGAAAAGTCGTGACGGACACAACGCCTATGACCATTGAACTGCATCAGCATGATAGTTTTAGCGGCTAACGGAGCTACAATACAGTAACGACAATGCTGGCAGAGTCAGTACGAGAACACGACTTGTACTATTCCTACAGTGCTTCGAACACCTAGTAGATTTCCTCTGGTAGTCCCTATGTGATTATACTTCTAACGTCCCCCAAAGCCCTATTCCATGTAGCCCCGGTTTGCGTAAACCCCATAGCACCCTTTCAAACCCTGTACCTAAAAACCTGTGCTCGTGAGGTTTGGGCCGGTTTGGGTTAAACACTGGGCCGGTTTGGGTTAAACAGCCTAAGCCCCAAAGCTCGTCGACACCCCAGGTCTCACTGGCTGAAATCGACAAGATGGTAGTTGAGCAGTACCCGCTGCTGAACCATAAGCCTCGGCCTCAGTGTAGGTGAGCTTAGGGGTTAGATTTGTTGAGGTACTTTGGAGTTTAGGGTTTATGCCCTTGTTTTGGAAGGGTCTTTCCAGTTTAGGGTCTAGGCTTTTCGGCCTCTGAAGTTTAGAGTCTGTGGTGAGATTGGGGTTTGAAGGTGGAGGAGAATTACAATGAGAATGACGATTATAGGTAGCATTGCAGCTTCTATTCGGTGCACTGCTTCTGCAGTACGTATGCTGCTGTGCTGCTGCTAGTCACAGCAGCGGCTCCTCCGGCTGCTGCAGCAACGACGACAGCAACCACAAGACCTACAGCAAGAACAGCAACCACTACTACTGCTGCTGCTGCTGCTACTACTACTACTACTACTGCTACTACTACTACTACTACTAAACTACTACTACTACTCCTGCTGCTGCTATTACTACTACTACTACTACTACTACTATTACTACTACTACTACCACCAACACCACCAACACCACCACCGCCACCACCGCCACCACCATCACCATCACCACCACCACCACCACCACCACCCCACTACTACCACTGTTACCACTGCCGCCACTGTCACCACTGACACTATCACTACCATTTCAGTTGCTACTCCTACTTCTACTGCTGCTCCTACTCCTGCTCCTAAACCTCCCACTCCTACTCCTAGTCCTGCTCCTAATCCTACTCCTACTCGTACCCCAACTACTACCAGCACCGCTGCTACTCGTTTCCTGTGCCCTTCTGAGAAAACGCCTAAGGCCCGCCCTGATGCGAGCTTACAAGAAGACGATTTCGAAAGAAGGAGCGGGGCTTGGGGAACCCTTGCGGGGCTTTTTGGTCTCTTCAACCTTAGAACCCTGAACCCTAAACCCTTAAATCCTAAACCCTAAAGCCTAAATCCCAAACCCTAAACCAATAAACCCTAAATCCCTAAAGCCATAGTCCTACACCCTAAACCCTAAAACCCTCAAAACCCCAAAGCCCTAAACCCTAAACCCACAAACCTTACCCCGTAAGCCTTTGTAGGAACCTTACGTTAGGGCTTTTCGGGTCCCTGTCCTGCCAAAATAGAGCTTCAACACTTGCTAACCTTATGTCTTAGGGCTCCTCTGTAAAAATGAAACATACTTTAGCAATAATAATAATACTAATTATAATATTCATATTCATATTCATAAACATATTAATATGAATATTAATATTAATACGAATATTAATATTAATAATAATAGCAATATTAATAGTATTAATATATATATATATATAGACATACATGTATATATGAAGTACTTATGCAGCGAAGTTGAAATAAAACAACTTTTCAAGTGTATATCTATATATATATATTATAACACTTATCCTTGGTAAATAGGTGCATATGTACATATGTATGTATATAGGCACATATGTATCTATGTATGTGTATATATATATATACACACATCTCTCTAATTATATGTACGACTTCTGCAGACATGTGCATCACACGGCATCCTAAAACCTCGTTCTAATGATGCAGGCCCCTTTCATCATAACTTCTAGGCTGCCCTGCTACAGGCGGTGGAGATGGTGACGACTGGGTCGAGCGCAAGGTGTGACGCGGGGCTAAGGCTGCCTCAACAAGCAGTAAGATGACTCAGAATCTGAATATGAAGGGAGGTTGTCTGTGAATCAGCGGCCCTTCATCAGTTCGCAGAGCCCTCAACCTTAAACCCCAAGCCCCACGCCCCAAACCCCAAACCCTAATTGGACCGAAAACGAAACCGCAAGACTTGGAGATGAAGTTTCAATGCAAGCCCGAACCTGAATCTCTAACTTCCCAGGGCTCGGTTCTAAGCCGAACTGAAGAAGGTCCTTATGGTTTGAGACGGCCTTGCCATCCATCTAAACCCTAAACCCTAAACCCTAAACCCTAAAGCTCTAGAGCCTAAACTCATGTCTAACGGTTTTGAATACGCATCAAAGCCGAGAGCCCCAGACTCCAAGCTGATTGCTGAGCTCGCGGTTTAGGGTTTTGGGGTTTAGGGTTTAGGGTTTAGGGGCCTTCAGGGTTTAGGGTTTAGGGTTTTGGGGTTTTGGGTTTAGGGGTTTTGACTAAATTGCCGAAGAGTACCTTCTTGCTTCTCTGATGCCAATTTGGAGCTGAAGTGTTTAAAAGCCAGGGCATGCTGTTTCTGTTTCAAGTGGGTGCTGAGTACTAGGGAACCATTGAACACTAAAGCCGCAAGTAACAAATCTCAAAACCTCAGAATCCCTAAACCCTAAAGCCCTAAACCCATGCAGGAAATCATGAACATCCCTCAGCCCTCGAAACCCTAAAGCCTTAAGCCCATGCCTGCTGTAGGAGTTCAAGCAGCTGCTCGTGAACCTCTTCTATTTCAACAAGGCGGCTAGGGCTTTCTTCTGGGTTTTCCTTTTATAAACCAGGTTTACAGTTTAGGGTTTAGGGTGTAAGAGGGTCTTATAAACATTGAGGGTCCTGCAGAGGTTTCCTACAAAGCGTTCGACTGTTAAGGCTAAGGTTTTTGACTTTAGAGGTGTGGGTTTGGTGTATGGGTTGTGCGGCTTGAATTGCATGTCGCAGAGTCATTGGGCTTAAATCTGTTCAATGCTTAGGGTTTTGGGGCGTTGCTGTGCGCTTTGATTTTACTCTCTGTTTCCAGAGTTAAGGCATTCGTGGCATTGTGCGGGGTGAGGAGCGCCTAGTAGCATGTATAGATGCCCGTCGGAGATTCCCCGCTTCCGTGACTCAAATTTGCCATATTATGATAAGTCAATAAAAATAAGCGTATGTATGCGTGTGTATATTTATATATATATACATATATATATACATATCTCGACTTCAAGGAACTGTAACTGCAGTGAAGACAAGTCGCAGTAAATAGCACGAAGCTTCGTTGTCCATTGTAACGACACCCATACGGGCAATGCACCAGCAACCAAAATATTGCCAACCGCCATGATTGAAGATCGCGGTGCAAACATATATATATATATGTATGTATGTATGTATGTATGTATGTATGTATGTATGTATGTATGTATGTAAACATACTTGAGTGCGAAGTGATACTTACCGAGAAGCGGGGTGTGTAACTTCTGCAGCTAGCGTTAAATTTCAGGGTCCTCTAACATGTATAGGAGCCTGGTTTAGGGTTCAGGGACTAAGCTGAGGGTTAAGGCCAAATTAGGGTTCAGCACCCCCCGAAACCCTTTTTAAATCTCCAAAATCCTTGCGACCCTCCAGCCACAAGAAAAGCATGCACAGGTTTTCTGGATCTTCGATCAGTCTGCTGGTGCGGACTTGGATCGGCGCATGACGTTGCAGGAGCCGGAAAAGTCGTAGTGTGGCAGAAGAAGAAGAAGCGGGAGTGGTGGTAAAAGTTTGACAAAGAAACTGGACCAGCATAGCTCGTAGAACTCAGAATTACAACCGAGGCTGATTACGCAGCTGATGATGATGGACAGCTGGTGGTATCATTAACTGTCTAGTTTCAACTAACTAGTTTCTGCAGCCACTGCGCAGGTGGCAACTGCCCCCGCTGCAAGTCCTGCTGCTACGGCTGTTACTGCTGTAGCTGCCCCTGCTCCCTTTACCTTGTTTCTGCTTCTTCTGCTCCTCCTTCTACTGCCACTACATCCTCTACCACTACTACCACTACTGCGGCGACTTCCATTGCTACTCCGGTGCTACTTCTATTCTAAGCATTGCCTAATACTATTAATGTTGCTAGGATATACTAGGTTTGAACCCTCACTCAAGTTCATGCATCCATGCCTCTCTGGTGTTCGTCTGGGCCTGTGAACGAAGCAGTTATCAGGTTTTAGAGATAAAGAAGTGCCGGGCTGTAGACCCCATACTTAGACTTTCTACGCCTTAAGCCCTAGTGGCAAGAGTACTTGCATGTGGCAGTGATTGTAAGCTTGATGATGTTAACCGCGGTTGAATAGCTGCAACAATTCTGTCGAGCCCGACCACGAGATGCCTTCGCTTTTTCACAGCTTTGTGTGTCTTCATCTGTATATCATCCTCATCATTTTCATGGATCTTCACTTACTCTCATCATTATCTTACCGTCCCCACCATGTCGAGATCATATACCGGCTTGTCATCTCATGTTATCCTGCCTTCACTAAGAAGCAGACCGTGAACGAAGTGTAGTCCACTCCGAAGCGCCTGGATGCTCGGGACCCCTAAACCCTAAACCCCTAAACCCCTAAACCCTAAACCCTGAAGGCCCCTAAAGCCTAAACCCTGAACCCAACCCCTAAACCCTAAGCCCTAAACCCCTAAACCCTAAACCCTAAACCCTGGAAAGGAGTTCAAAAGGTGCCTCGTGCTGTGCGGCTGCGGCATGCACGATGCCGACGCGCGCCGGGAGTTTCAAAGCATCGACAGGCAGGGAGCTTCGCTTTGAAGCTTGGGCATGTAGGTAGTGATCAAGGGGAAACCGAAACTCCTGGTATAGCACTCCTGTTCATAATCAATAATGTTCTTACCTGGGGTTCCTAAATATAGCTACAGTACAATCAGTACAGACCTTTAAGCTTTCCCTATCTCAGCCTCATGTAAGGACTCCAACATCCCTTTGTTGAGCATCCCCGGTTCACGATGCCTAGCGCAGTTTCAGGAAGATTCCTCTGAATTCGCATAGGTTTTGTTTCTTCGAGTTTGTTTTTCGATGAAAACCCCCGTATAGAATTCATATCGAAATCTCGGTAGAGGGTCTAGGGTCGATTCAGGGTCGGTTTAGGGTTTCGGGTCTCCGTAGTTAGTGGCCCTAGCGATTACTGTGCAGGAACGGAGGTGGCATTGTCCTTTTCGACGAGTTCTGCCTGTGGTACGCCGGAAAATCCTGCCCACAGGCACCCTCAGGGGCTGAGCAGGACCCTAAACCCTAAACCCTAAACCTTAAACCCTAAACCCTATAACCCTAAACCCTATAACCTTCAACCTTATGGGGCCCAATTGGTTAACCTTTTTTGGGCTAAGGTACTCGGCCCCTCAGCACCCATGCGGCTTTAGAACTCGTGGAGCGAGGTAGCAGGCATGAGGGTCGTAGTAGCTCAGGGTTTCGGGCTTAGGGGTTTACTGTAGAGGCCTAAATAGCTACCAATACGATTTTGTTGGAGGCTTTTCCCATTATAATTTATAGTATAATATACCACCAAACCCCATTCGAATTAGTAAGGCACCTATATTTGTTTGAAGGAATATGAGCTTGAGACTCAGGGGGGTTTTAGACTTCGAGGCAGAGGCTTGAAGTTGGGATAGAGGGCCTAAATACTTGCCAGTACTTTTTTTTTTTTGTGGGGGGGGGGTCGTTCCATATTATTGCGGTTATAGTATAATATACCCCACAACCCTATTCTAAATATTAAGGCCCCTATCTGAGTTCTATAGACACCCATACCTTCCCAAAGTTCTAGCCCCTGGGCTTCAGGATGTATTTTCGGGGAGTTTCCTGAACTAGATATTGAGACAGGAGGGTTTTAGGTATGGTTTCGTTTCAGATCTCTTGATCTTTAGAGAGGACTATGTCGATCACTTCCATGGCAGTATTGCGAAACCCCTAACACCTCAACAAATCCTGCACCCTAAGCTCCCTCAGATATCGTTATTCCAACTCCCAAAATCCAAAACCCTGCACCCTGATAATTACCCGTGTGTTTCTTGCTGGATTTGACCCCCCCCCACAAAATAAGGCAACGGTTAAATGCTATAGAGCTATCATATGTACCGGATAATGTGTTTCGGTTAAGAGCACAAGAATGCCAACACTGATTATCATCGTTCTTGGTGTTGTCAGTAAACTATTGAATTTACTAGTCTTAGTCTTAAGACAATCGTCATCGATGGGGTTCTTAGGTCACAGAGAACCCCGACAACAACGCCGTGCCCACAGTATTCACAGTAACACAAGCGATCATATGTCGATAGTCTGATTCCCAGGGTTAGTGTTGTGGTAATATGTCTCCCGAACAATCTAGTTGATGTGATATGGCAAGTGCCACAAGGTGCGGCCGCCCTTTGTTTGAATCCCCTGTCTTGGGTCTCAATGATGCCGACAAAAAGGGGATGCAGGGTTATGTGCCATTGGGTCAGCGCCCTCTGCGGTAGCCCCCGAAACCGCTGCTAGGAACCCTTTCGGGCATACCTTAAGCTACTTCATAGGAGCCCTTAAAGGAGCCTTGAATGAAACTCCCAAGCCCGAAACTCTCCCTGGGCCCTGAACCGTCATCAAACCCTATAGACCCTAAACCCCTAAACCCCTAAACCCCTCGACCCCTAAACCCTAAACCCTAAACGCCTAAACGCCTAAACCCTAAACCCGTAAACCCCTGAACCCTTCAACCTCAAAAAAACCCTAAGCCCGACGCCCTTCGAAGCCGCCAGGGCATGGTTGCACTCGTCGAATAGGCCGGGTGCTGGGGAACTTTGGAGGGTTGAGGGTTCAGGGTTTAAGGGTTAAGGGTTAAGGGTTTAGGGTTTCAGGGTTTCAGGGTTTAGGGTTTAGGATTTAAGGGTTAAGGGTTTAAGGGTTAAGGGTTTAGGGTTAAGGGTTTAGGGTTGAAGGGAGGATTGTAGGCTTTATTGAGGGTTGGATGAGAAGTGGAGTCTTGTTTTGCTGTTTTCTAGACCCAATGCAGTAGATTCCAGGCATTTTTTGTTATTGGCTCGCCGTGTTCGAAGGGGCCGGAGCAAAAGCAAGCAACATCATGGGAAGTGTCACGGCCCAGGCCCGCATTGAGTGAGTGAGCGGGCGGGGCCCGAACAAACAAAAACACCGCGGAGCCCCAACGCCCGGGGGCGACAGCAAACCCAATTCTAGGCATCAGTGACACGGGGGCACAAAAAAGGGGGCAACAACAAAACAAAAAGCACCCTGGTCCTGGCCGGGTTAGATGAGGGTCTTATGGAATCTCGCAAGCATTTTTTTCGGGAGTCGATAGGTGTTCAGGTTGGGCTTGGAAGGTTACGCATAGGGAACACGACTCAGGGTTCAGGGAGGGGTGAAAGGGTTTAAGCTTTGTGGGTTTAGGCCCTAAACCCTAATCCCTAAACCCTAAACCCTAAAAAGGCTGGAGGGTTTGGGAGTTGAGGCTCGAAGATGCTAAGACGACAGCCCCAGCCCTACGCAGAACCGTCAGGGGCCGTACCAAACATAGTAGCTCATGGTCATGGTCGCAACAGGTAACCTCCCCGACCCTAAGCCCTAAACCCTCAACGCAACCCTTAACCCTCGAAGCAGCGGAAGCGTGGGCTTGATCCGGGTGTTTAGCTCTTCTAACAGCGCTTCTACTGCCACCGTGGTCTCGGTCACCCTGATCCGCGCCGAACACAAACTGAAAAAGGTTGGTTTGGATGTGATGTGATGCCACTGATGCTTGCCTTGAGTGTGTGCTTGTGAAATCGAGCGCCTACATCGGGAATAGCTTTGTCTGATGTGTTATGATTCCACCGATGTATGTCTTTGCGTGTGTGCTTCCCAAATCGGGCGTCTACATGGGGAATGGCTGGCTTGGTTGTGCTGTGATGCCACTGATGTTTGCCTTGAGTGTGTGCTTGTGAAATCGAGCGCTTACATCGGGAATAGCTGTATCTGATGTGTTATGATTCCACCCACGTGTGTCTGGCGTGGGTACTTCTCAAATCCGACGTCTAGATGGGGAATGGCTTGGTTACCATGTGTTCGTCTACATAGGGAAAGCCATGTTGATGTGACCATGATGTGACCTCATCACGTTGCGCGCGTCCCCGTGGACAGCTGTGTTCCAACAAAAAGTGATGTGACCTGGGGCCTTGACTGTAGCAGGAATACAACGCGGTTTAGTCCGAGGCTTTCTAGTTTTTTAGGGCTTGGGGTTCCGGGTTCGGGGGTTGAAGCCTTTCGTCAACAAGCGAGCACGTTCATGATGCTGTGGATCTACTAGGAGCTCCGTGATACCTTCGGTCCCGTTTTGCACCGGCTCGGGTTGTACTCAATATTATCTCCGTTTGAAACACAAATTGAACTACAATGTGCTTCTTTCCTGCGGTTGCTGTGCCCGGGTTGCCAGACAAATCGTAACTAGACCTTTTACAGCCAGTAAGTAAACCTTGAGATCATACCGCTATACCCTAAACCCTAAACCCAAATCCTATTCTATTTTGCCTGTGCCCCTTGCGAAGAATGCCTGCAAGCCGTTCGATAGCTTGCAACACGCGAGAGAGATCCGACCCGAGCCCTGGCCTGCTTGGTTAAGGGTTTAGGGTTTG
>CAJNJA010019393.1:0-10249 GCA_905231915.1 Symbiodinium necroappetens
GGGCCAGGGCTCCCAGGCGAGGTAATGTTGATTGTGGAGAGTTGGCATGCCTGTGACCAGCAGCTCTTCACGCCAGCTTGATTTCTGCCTTCAGGACTCGGACTACGTAAGACCCAGGGCTTGTGTCGTTTCTGGCGCGGTCCCAGTTGGCAGCAGCAGTAGCAGTAGGAGCGGAAATGGTGTAATACCATGTTTGGTTTTTCCGGGAGGAGTTTCGAATTGAGGGGGCGTTTTTATCATCTCCAAATGTCCAGGACATGGTGCTGCCGCCGGAGACCCCTAGGCCCGAAGCCCTAAACCCCAAAACAAGTACTCGTCACCAATGCTGAACAGTATTTTGCACCACATCTATGATGTTTACATCCGCTTGGCCATCTCGGATTTTGCCATTACGGAAGATGGTAAACGCTTCGCGTCGTCGCCCCGGCCCGGTCGGGCACGGCCGCCCCAAAAATGAAGGCACCCGAAACAATAAACCCAAAAAGGCCCCTTAAAATGAAGGCACCCTAAACCCCAAGCCCAAAACGACCCTTAAACACGAAGACCTTAAACCGTACCCGCAGGGCCCTTAAAAGACACCCTAAACCTTAAAGGCCCGGGAAGGTTGGGGGCAAACGCCTCGCAATACGGCTCCGGTGCTGCCGGAGGGTATGAGAAGTACATGTCGAAGTATGCCGGCGAGTACGCCAGCAAGTACATGCCAGGGTTCTTTCCTGAGTGAGTTCTGGCTGCGGTTCTTGGCCGCCTTGGGCCTGGCGTGCAGTCGTTGTGGCCGCGCGGATGTGGTTCCTAATTGGGAGCATCTCGTTTGGCACTGCCAAGGCATGGATGGGATTGAGGATCGACCCCCTCCGCCTATGATCGGGGAGCGGCGGGCTGATGCTGCTGCGAGATTGCGATGGATGGCCTGCGTCAGAGAGCAGGTCCGTGACAAACGTGAGGGCGACGAGTAGCTCTTGCTGCTCGGGGAGCGGGCTTTCAGCTCTGAGTAGGGTTCTCTCTTGAGTGAGATCTGGCAGCGGTGCTCGGCCGTCTCGGGCCTGGCGTCTCGTGGGGCGTCATGGTCGCAGCGCTTCAGATGTGGGATGCTTGGAGTAGGATCCTAAAGGCCTGCAGGAACGGCAGAAGCAAGCGCTGATCTGCAAAAGTGCTGAAGGCCAGAGGTCTCTTAGGGAGGTTGGGTTAGGACAGTTCGTGCAACAACATGTTAGGGTTCTAGATGGTTCTAGGGGTTGATCTACGTGTGGCTACTACTGCAGAGCAGCCAGTCGCGGATGCGCGCATGACAAAGGCGCTACGTAGAGGTGCTCGCTTGATTAATCCAGCCATTCCCCTCACGTTTCGGCGGCAGCTTTGGTGCACGCGGATTGCCCCGCCCACTGGCATGCTCCTTAAAGATCTTGTAGCGACCTTCAAGAAAGTCGTTTGCAGCCACAAGATGGGTAGCGCTGCTTTGCGTAGGATTCTGGAAGGACATGGCATGGATGTTCAGTTCATGGCAGGCATGCATGCTCTTAGGCCTTGTGGCGCAAAACTGGGCGGGCCGATGCGTCGGTTCGGCAGCGTGGCGCTGGCACATGGTTCAACAACATTGCCCAGTTCCTCACGGGGCATAGGTGGAGGCATGAGGCCCAGGCCACTTTCGTCACTGAAGGATGCCGCATGGACCTCATTGCTGAAGAGGCCGGAAAAGCTGATCACAAAGTCCGCAACCGAAGGAGGCATCTCTTCCAGGAGTTCTGCTCGGCTTCGCGAAGGGACTCGCAGCAGCTGCGACAGCCGTGTGGGAACCTGGTTTGGTCAAGTCGTCGCTTTCCTTCGGGGGCATGGCTGGCAGCATGAGGATGGCGCTGTTGTTTTTCAGTCACCGCATCACAGGATGGACTGCTTAGCAGACACGACTGGCCAAGTGGACCATGCGGTGCGTACACAGTGGAGAAGGATGCATGCTCGCTTTTGCGCGGCCGAGCGGCGAGACGCGAGAGCCCTTACTCATTGGCAGTTTCATGAGGGACAGACCAAGAAAGCCATATTGCTCTATCAGAGCGCCACAGCCGAGGGCAAGGCAGTCATGCTTGGCGCTGCGCACTCCACAGCGTTTTATGACAGGCAACGACTTCACAGGACGGGGGCGCCATGCAAGTGGTGTCGTGAGGACGTGATTCCCTGCTGGGATCACCTGACTTGGAGATGTCAGGGCCTGAGTTGCGCAGACTTGCGCCCCAATGCTGTGCCTCGGCATGCAGTTACCAGGCGCCTTGGCTGGCCTGAGCCTCATGAGACTTTTGAGGCTGCTTCCACCCGGCTTCGTTTCATGGGCTGTGTCAGGGAGTGTGTCCGTGAGCAGCTGGGCCACGCAGCAGGCGGTGATGGCTGAACAACTGTGAGATGAGATGGGCTTTGCTTGGATGGGCCGCGGTGGACTACATCCCACCATGAGCAGGGCGCTCTCTTTCAGAGCATGGTCGTGCGTCCTCCGGGGCTTGCAGACCATTCAAATTTCACGCGGCGACTACAGCAGGGAGCGACAAAGTACCTCCACGTGGTGCTCCCGGACCTCTTCTTGGGAGGTACAGAACTTTGCCGATATGATCATGATCTACGTGGAGGAGCGTGAATCTAGCAGCAGCAGCTTGGGCTCAGGGGAGCCGCGCGGCTGCTACTATCAATTCGAGGGATGGCGAGCCGATCTGCGAACGAGGACTCGGTGGAGGTTTGGGGGTTTTTGCGGGGTTCGTTGTCTTGGCCGTGGAGAAGGTCGTGAGCTGCCGCTCCGACGGGACAGGGTACGAGGCAGGTGCGAGGCCGCTGCAGAAAGGGGACTTGTGACATGGGGCTTAGGGTGGCCGATGTCAGTGTCGCCTTCGTGGCGCATGTCATGGATGCGTCAGGCATTTTGCTACGTGTGGCACATGCTTTTTGATTTGCTGCTTGCATTGGTGCTGAGGGATGCAGGTGCGTGGATGTCTAGTGCCCAGGGTCGTGGAGCCATTCGAGCTGGGCCATGGCAGGACCGTAGGTGCAGAGGGGTGCGTAGTCGTCTTCGGGCCAAACGCATCTTACTGTTGCAGCGGCGTGCTCAGATTCGTCAGAAATTGCGGGCCACCCCTAGGCTAGCACAATCAGGGCGGATTGTCGCATACATGTGTCGGCGGGCAGGGAACAGCCGCCTTGCGGCGACGAGGCGCGGTCCAGGTCTTCACAAGCTTAGGTGCCGAAGTGGAGGCCGCCGATGGGTAGTGCGGGCTGTGCCCATCGTCTCTGTGCCCTCGTCTGTTCGGGATCGCAATGCTAGAGCTAGAGCGTTGAGCAGTTCGTTTGAGGACAGTGGTGTTGAGGCGCCCAGCCGGCAAGAGCTGGGTTTTTCCTCTTTTGGTTTTGGTAGTGCCCCAGGGCAGGAATTAGTTTGTGCAGGTTTTGTGCCTACAGACGTGAGGGAACTCCATAGCAGTGAACTTGCATCGTGTAGGGCGCAGGAGGCTGGCGGTGAACAGGCCGTGCAAGCTGCAAGTATTCAGTGTCAGAGCTTTGTTCGTCAGGGTGGGGTGCTTACTGCTGCCCGGGTCGAGGCCCCACGTGGAGGAGGCAAGAGCGGCGACGGTGCTGATAATTTTTTCCGTGACTTGAAGGCCTGGTTGCAGGCCCGGGGCCAGGGATCGCCGGATAAAGGCGGCGGTCGTGACACGGGTAAAGGCGGCAAGCCAGGCAAGGGCAAGGGCAAGCAGCAGGCGGTGGACCGACCGCCCGCTAGCTCGAATGGCCGAGATGATCAGGTGCTCAGGGCTGTCATTCGCCTCGTGCAGCGCGCTGAGGCCAAAGGCACGCATGGCATTTGTGAAAGGTTGCGTAACTTGGTGCATCATGCTGAGGAAGGTCAGAAGCTTACCAGTGGTAGGGCGGCTCGCAAGCAGAAGGCTAAGGATAGGAAGAAAGGTCAGCAGCAGTCTTTCTACGATTCCAAAGCATGGCTCACTGAGAATCCGGGATCCTCGAGTTACTCTGCGGGTAAAGGGAAGGGCCAACAACCGATGGAAGGATGGCAAGTTGACCGGTCGCTGCAAGCCATCACTGCAGGCGAGGCGCGGAAACACCTCGAGGCCCAACAACCCTTAGGAGCTGCCAGCATCGTTGTTAAGGACAGTGAGCAGGCCGCCGCATTGCAGAATCTTGCCAAGGTGCATGAGGTTAAGGATAAGGTTGCCATCATTTCTCAGCGTGATTTAGGTGATGGCGCCACTACCAGAGACGTGACTTGCAAGGGAGATCGACGGGAGGTTCGGGAGTGGAAGGCTGTTCCGCTTACCTCGGCGGGTTCCTCTGAAACCCCGACCGTCCGCTTGAAAAGCTCGTTCCAGCCACCAGCACGTGACCTGCAAACCGTGAGAATCATCGCTGCTAGAGTCTGCTAGAGGCTTCATGGAACCAGCCATGTGGGCCACTCTCCAAGGCAGCCCGCGAGATGTTGTCACCAAACTCTTGGGCAGCAAGCCGATCAGGGCCGAGGGTTGGAAACTCGTGTCAGGGCCCAGCGAGGATCAGTCATTCGTCGGTTATCTGACTTTCGAAAAGGCGGTGGCCCAAAAGATCTTAGGATCGTCAGGTCGTTATGGCCTCTTTGTCGAGGCCCTCGCGAGGGACCAGCCGGTGAGGGCGGTGGTTCAGTGGATTGCACCGGGAGACATGTCAGGAGTTGTTACTTACTTGCGGGATGTCCTGCAACAGGCCAAAGGCAGGGCACTGGCCTACCGCAAAGGCCAAGGGGCGTGTTTGGGCATACGTGCTCAACGAGGAGAGGCCTTGCAGGTGGCTGCCACGTGGCGGGTGCGCGGAGTGCCCAAAAGCTGGAGCGAGGACGATGTTGTGGAGGCTATGACCGGGGCGGGCTTCCACACTGTCTCTGTCATCAGTGAGGCTAGCAGCAGCCGTCCGTGGCTCATGCGGGGCACCTTGGATAAGGACACCGGCGAGCTGGCGCTCCTGATTGAGGCTGGGCCCAAGACTCTACGGGCTGAGAGGGTTGTCGGGCGTCAGCGCAGCGAAGCTTTCCGTGAGCGACCGTGGAAACCTGAACGTGCCACCAAAGGCAAAGCAGCAGGTAAAGGGAAGCCCAACGTTGTCAGTGCGGGCTTTCCTCTCCTCATGGAAATCACCGACGACGACGAGGATGACGGCGAGGCCAAGGATGAAAATCAGTCAGCTCCGGAGGCTATGGCGGTGGAGGGCTCGCAGGCTAAGTCCACCAAGCGACCCCGCGAGGGGGACCAGAGCCGAGCGGGCAAGGAGTCGTGGGAAGAGAAGGAATGTGGAGGGCAGGGGCACTGTTTCTATTGTGTCACGGCGGGCTTTGTGCTCAAGACGTCGCCAGCCTCATTCGAGGAGATCCAGAAGACCCTTGCGGAGAAGGGCTGAGGACTGCGGGCGAGGATTGCCACGTACGTTAAAGAGCATCAAGCTGCGTTCAAGCCGTATTTCCATGTCAATGTGGTTGATCCGAAGGCAGCCGACCACAACAGGCCGCCCAAGAGCACATTCGCAAAGTTGAAAACGGCGAGGCACCGACGAATTGGCAGGAATACTTGCAGGCACTTTTCAGGCCGCAGAGGTATGCCGACGAGATTGCATTCCGCGCAGCGGCCGCTCTTCTTGGAGTGAACTTGTGTCTCATCTGTGGTAGCAATCTTGATAAACCGGACCAGGTATTGTTCTACCAGAATCCTAAGGCGTCGGTGGTTCTCTATCTGCGTCATGCATTGGGGCATTACACGCTGCTGATTCCCAGGAGTGAGCAGTTGCCAGATTACGTCATGGCAGGTGCTGAGGTGGCTTCGCCACAGGCTTTCGCCCCCAGCCGTGGATGATTCGTGGCTTCCGCCTAGAGGTTGCTCCCCTAGTCCTATTCCTGAGCCGAAGCCACAGGTGACGCCAGTCAAGCAGGAACCTGCATCATCGCCAGGCGTAGCTTCGTGTAGTTGTGCCGAGGTTCCCCAGGCTTCGACTTCGAGGTCCGTGGCTATCAAAAGAGAGCCCTCGCCAGCGAGCATCATCGCCATGTCATTGCGTCGGTTGCGGCGCAAGGTTAAGCTCGAGGCGGTCAGGGAGTGTGGTGCTCAGAGGCCCATGGGAGCCACTGCTGTGCGTCGCATGCGGGGTAAGGTTAAATCTGAGCCAAAGCCGAGTCCCACCGTGTCGTTGCGTCGCCTTCGTCGTAAGACTTCACTTGTTACGCCGCCGGTTAAACTTGAGGTTTCAGGTGTAGGTGCCACTGGTCCTAAGGTCCATTGGTCCACTCTGGGTGCCCAGAAGCGGAGTCAGCAGTTTGTTACATCACATAATCGCTTCGCCTGGAAGTGTGATGTTTGCAAAATGCGTGTGACGGCAGGGGAGTGGGCCAACCTTAGGATCACATTAGCAGGCTGCATAAAGGCGAGGACAAGCGGCGCTTCTCCAAGTTGGGACCAGAGCCAAGGCTGCCCATACCTCTCCATTTTGATTGCGCAGACCCGACGCGGATGTGTTGGCATTGCGGTTACTTCTTGCCTACGTGTCAAAGGCGATTGCGAGCGAACAGCATCGCGGCTCACATTCGTCAGTGTGAGCTGTGCCCCTTGGGTTGGACGCCTTTGTTGAACCTGAAGGCCATTCTTGAGGACCATGGGTATGTCACTCTCGGCAAGCATCGGGGTGCTCTTGCTCAGATGTCCCACAGGGTTGATTTGCATGCATACAGGCCGGCTAGCCGCGCATCGGTGAAGCAGGAGCCGAGCAAGGGCTACATCCACGACGTCACCGATGACGGCGGTGTCGAGCCGAACCCCGGGCCATCATGTAGCTACCATGTTATGTCGTGGAATGCGCAGGGGTTCAACCATGTCGTGCAAGCACTTCAGCTGGGGTGGTTCTCCGACTTCGATGTGGTTGTGATCCAGGAGCCAAATCTGTCTAGGGACCTCCATGTCGAGTTGGCGGGCATGCGCGAGAGGCGTGGCTTTCACTTGTATGCGCGACTTGCAGAGGAGGGCACCGATAGCATAGGGCGACGGGTGGCCAGGGGTGGTCTGGCTACGCTGGTGAGGCATGGGCTCCCGTCTCATCGAGTGGGCGACCAAGTCCGCGAAGGGGACTTTGAGCGCCTCACGACTAAGGTGGGAACTTGCTTGGTTCACAATGTGCATCGCAAACCGTCGGGGCCTCCCGAGCCCTATCTGGATGCAGTGGCTGAGTGGATCGATGATTCAGGGCCGTCCATTGCTGTGGGGGACCACAATGTCGATTATTGCGATTGGCACTGTCCGCATGGCAGCAAACACGCTGCTCTGGATGACGATGGCCGCCCTCTCCCTACGAGGGTTGATGGTAATCGGTGCATTGACTATGTGTTGGGCAACGGGGCTGAGGTGTATGACCTTGCGTTGCGCGCTGGCACACTTGGTGACCACTTCATGTTGGCGTGTCGTGTTCAGGTGCATGATTCGGGTCGTGAGTCGCTTTGCCGAGCTCGGCCCACCACCTGCTACTTGCCTCCCACGGGAACTTCGGGGAAAAGCTGGACTGAGGCTCAGGCTGCCATTTGGCAGGATGTTCAGATTATGGGGAGCTTACCACGGAAGAAGAATGGAGATGGTTCAACGACCGAGCTGAGTCGGCCATGCGGGCCGCCACACTGGCCTGTGGGGCTCGGGTCAACGATCCACCTCAGCGGCGAGCGAAGGGTTCATTGTATGACGTGCAGGTTCAGGCAGCAGGTGCCCGGGGTGCTCAGGAGAACCAGTCTTTTCAGTTAAGGGGGCTTCTTAAGCTTCAGGGTCGTCTTCGAGAGTGGCAGCATCAGTCCAACAGTGGCCGTGACACCAGGGCCATCCAGGCCAACATCGTGCGAACATGGCCTCGAAGGCTCGGGGACTTTCATATCTGCAGTCTTGAGGAGGCTCTTGCTAAGGTCGCGCAGGCCATTGGTGATGCACAACATGCACGTACCAGGCAAGCCGTCTGCCGTTGGCAGCAGGACCTCGCTGCGCGGGGCAAACGGGCATCGAGGTGGCTACAGGGCAAGGGGCGTATCATCACCAAGGTTGCACCTCATGATTCCCCTGATGATGCTCCTCCCACGTCGCTCTCCATCAACACCAGTTTGGACAACCTCAGAGTGTTTTGGGGCACCATTTGGGACAGGCCCAGCATTGACTATGATGCCGCGGTGTGGCGATGGAAACAATCTGGACAGAACAGTCGTTTCGTGGGGCGGGCTAGTGCATTATGGGCTCCGGAAGCTTTGCATGCAGCCGCGGCGGCTAAACCCACCGGCGCTGCCGGGCCGGACGGGTGGTCAGGGGCCGAAATAAGCACATGGCCGCTCCAGGCCTGGATCTGTTACAGTGCACTCCTGGACCGCTGGATGAGGCGAGGCATTTTCCCTCGTGCCTGGAGACAACTGCGACAAGTCCATCTCCCCAAGGAAGGTGGCGATGACTCTGGCCGCATCGTGAAAGCAGATGCTCTTAGGCCCATCGCGATCATGAGCATTCTTTGGAGGGTTGTTAGCTCCGCTGCTGCGACTCATGAGTCGATGCAAAGCTGGGTTGATCAAGTGGTGGAGCCCGGTCAGTTCGGCGGTATCCGGGCCCGCCATCTCCACCAAGGCCTTGGCAAGCTCAGCGGGGCTTTTCAGAGGGGAGCCGCGCTTACCAGTTTGGATTTGGCGAAATGCTTCGACTATGTGCATCCGGAGCTGGCGACGCGCATCCTCGCCGAAGCAGGTTTTTTCCTAGGATACTGCTGGCAGCGATGTCACATGCCTGGACACAGGAACGATTCATGGAGCTTGGGGGTTATGTTCTTCGCAGCCCGCAGTACGTGAATTCGGCTATGCCCCAAGGGGACGGGCTCTCGCCACTGGCGTTGAACGTGCTCCTATCTGCCGCTTGCAGGGAGGCACGCCGGTTGGGCCTTCATGACTTTGAGCAGAGCATCTTCTTGGATGATCGAGCTTTTACGTCGGCGCCAGGTGATGTGCCACGGCTGCTGGCGCATTGGGAGAGTTGGTCAAATGTGCTGGGCCTCAAAGAGAATCGGCGCAAACAAGCCATTGTAGCGCGCAGTGCCGCCTGTAGGCATAGGCTTCGGGATCTGGGGCTGGGGCATCTTCTTCAGGATTCGGTTCGGGTTCTAGGGGTTGACCTCACTGCTTCACCAAGTGGTGCTTGCCCGACTGCAGAAGCAAGGGTTTAAGCGGCCTTGACTGCTCCTCAACAGGGCCATTCCCGTGGCCATCAGACGCGATCTTTGGCGCACTCGCGTCATCGCTAAGGCATCGTGGGGACATCTGTTTCAGCCGCCTGCCAAGGAGATTGTTGCACAGTTTGCTGCCCTGTTCAAACAGGTCGTCTACAGTCATCGGATGGGGCATGCGGGCCTCAGGCAGATCCTCGAGGGTCATGCGATGCATATGCCTTTTATGGCGGGGCTTCACGCTTTGAGGGCTTGGCGCAGTTCTGGGGCTGCACAGCAGCTGGCGGCTCAGAGCGGCGAGGGCGCCTGGTTTGGGACGGTGGCCAGTTTCCTCACAGGGCACGGCTGGCATCATGAAGGTGGCTCCGTCTTCAGCACAGCTACTAGACGCCTCGACTGTGACACGGATCCTCCCAAGCATATGGAGCATAAGATTCGCGCGCAATGGCGTCAACAGCTGCACGAAACCTTTCTGCAAGCTGATCGGCGCGATTCCAGAGCACTGGGGCACTGGGCTTTCAGCGAAGCCCAGGTGCGTAAAGCCATCCCGTTGTACCAGGACGCGGGCTCGGATTGCAAGTCTGTGATGTTGGGGGCTGCTCACTCGACAGCCTTTTAAAAGAAGCGCAAGTACGGCCATGTGGCGCAGTCGTGCTCGTGGTGTACACAAGCGGTGGCTCCTGACTGGGAGCACTTAGCCTGGCACTGCACTGGGCTCGTCGGTGTGGACAACAGGCCTCCGCGGCCTCTGGCGGACGAGGCCTGTCGCCTGGGTTGGCCGATGCCAGGGGAGAGTGACTCTCAAGCAGCTGCACGGCTCCGATGGATGGGATGTGTGCGCGAACAAGTCCGCGAACACCTGGGTGCTGAGGACTAGCTTTGACTTCGTCCTAGACTGTGGTTTTGCTACTGAGGTGTCAGAGCCAAAGTTGGGCAGCGGCCTTCGGGCCGTCCTTGAGTCCTGTGTCTCTTGAGGCATAGTGACTGTCAAAGCTTTTCAGCGGCGACTACAGCAAGTACATGA
>CAJNJA010019398.1:4754-35129 GCA_905231915.1 Symbiodinium necroappetens
CTGGCCCACTCTTGGCGTAATAAATCGTACTGCCGGTTTTTGGTGGCTCTTTCTGGCCCGTTCTTCGCTGTAACAAGTCAGACTACCGGATCTTGGTGGCTCCTTCTTTCTGCCTCGTTTGTGCTGGGTCTCGGAAGCTTTTCTGGCACACTTTTGGCCTTAACAAAGCCCATTCTGAGCCGTAACAAAGCGTATTGGGCGGCCATTTGTGGGCCAGGCTTGGTGGCAACCCTTTGTACTGCCGAGTGTTGATGGCTTTTTTCTGGCTTGTTCCTGACTGTAACAAATCCCACCGCCGGGTCTTAGTCCGTAACAAATCTTACTACGGAGTCTTGAAACTATTTCTGGCCAATTCTTGTAATAACACTGTTTTTAGCCCATTCTTTGCAATAACAAATCGTACTGCCAATTCTTGGTGGCTTTTTCTGGTAGTCGTGGCAAATAGTTCTGCCGAGTCGTGGTAGCTTTTTGTGGCCCACACTTGCCGTAACAAATCATACTACCGATTCTTGGTGCCTCTTTCTGGTACATTCTGCCGTAAAAAGACGCATGCCGAGTCTTGATGGCTTTCTCTGGTCCACTCTCGGCCGTAGAAAATCGTGCCGCCGGGTCATGGTGGCTCTGATTGGCCCACTCTCGGCCATAACAGATCGGACTGTCGAGTTTGGATGGCTCCTTTTGGCAGGCTATCGTATTTTCGGCCTTTGGTGGCTGTTTTGTCCTGCCACGTCTTGGTATCTACAGCTGGCCCACTCTTGGCTGTCACAAATCGTACTGCGAGTCTTAGCGATTTTTCCTGGCCGAATTTTTGGCTGCAACAAAACGTATTACAGAGTCGTGGTGGCTTTTTCTGGACCATTCTTGGCCGTAATAAGTCGTATGGACGGGTGTTGGTAGCTCTTTCTGGCCCACCTTGGGCGGTAACGTCTGCCATTTGTACTTGGAGCAGTGTAATGCTCAGGTTATCTTTAATCGCAAAGCAAAACCGTATTAGGTAGTCATTTGTGGCCCACGCTTCGTGGTATTTTTCTTGGCCCTCTCTTGGCCACAGCAAATTGTATTTTCGGTGATTTCAGTGGTAACACTCGCTGCGCTCGGTCCAAGCCAAGAAAACAAAACTACATAAGAGAAACCACAAAAAGCGTGAAACGACGAACAAACTAAAGAATAACATTACGTAGAAATTGTTCAAGAACCTTAAAAGTTAAAAACTACAGACCAATCTAGTACAGAAATAGAAATAGGTCAAGACCCACCATTATCCGAATAAAGAGTCCAAGAATATCGGCCGTCATTCTCGTCCCGTCAAAAAATGGACGGAATAGACCGCCACCGTCATTTCGTTTGCACCGAATACTAGCGGCCTCGTAGGAATAATCAGCTCGCCGACTATACCAAGGGTAGGCCACAAAACGACACCGAAACTCGACTACACGAACGAATTATTAGTAATCAAAAAAATTCGGCCGTTCATTTACGACTAACTAAGAAAAGGCCAGAAAAAAACAAGACACAATAATATAATTTATTATAATAAAGAATAGGTCAGAAAGAACTATGGGTTATAAATCTCCAAACTGAATTAGGCCATAAACATTAAAATATCGGAAATCCGGGGCGAATAGAAATAATTTCTATAAAAGGAGTAGACTTTGTTTAATCGACAATTTTGTATAATACTTTTCCTATTTTAACGTCCCGAATCAATTTTTTTATTTACGGCCAAAAATCTTACCGAAAATAAATCTTTTAAACTCGACAATCTATTAGGCCAAAACAAACCGCCAAAACTTAATAATATTACGACCAAGAACAAAAATCACCATTACCAAATACTACGACTTTTTACGACCAAAAAGCAGAACAGCCTAGTTTATACGATTTATAATAATTAATCAATATAATTTAAAGGAATCCATCAACATTCGAGAATACGATCGGAAAAAGTCTAGAATAACTCAGAAAAAGAACTATAATTCAGAAATATTTTTTTTCTGTGGAGTGCAGTTGTTTGCGTGTTTTGCAGTCATTTTGTGGTCAAAGCTCCTAACGTACAACAAGTACTGGCAAAATCCAAAAACCCAAAAAAACCCGAAAAAAACGGTTTTTCTGGTGTGTTCGGTTTTTTGGTTTTTTAGGTTTGGTTTTTTGGATTTTGCCAGTATTACTTGTATGTTAGCAGCTTTGACCACGAAATGACCGCGAAACATGCAAACAATTGAAGGGTTTCGCCAGGATGTTCTCGTCGAGGTCGGCGAGGGCTTCCTGCCGGTGCTCCGCAAGCGCCGCTTCGAGGGCCGAGCGTTTGCATGCCCGACGCGCGTCCCGCGAGGCACCGGCTCCGGGTCCGCCGGGCACCGTCGCGACAGCCAAAGAGGGCGTCGTCGCCGCCCCCGAGCTGGGTGGGGCGGCCGGTTTTGGGTTGATAACCAAGGCGCCGCAGCCGGGACCGTCGGTCGGCGACCCGGTCCCCAGCGGGCCGCGGTGCCACGACGCCAGCTTCTCCAACACATCGGCCGGGACCCCCGCCTGTACCAAGGCGGAGGCAGCCGCCAGTGCCGATGGCACGTCGCGAGCCCCGGCCGGCAAGTGTTCCTTAGCGCCGAGCTCGACGAACGCGGCGAACCCGTCGCGGCCGTGGAGGTCGACCGCCGGCATGTTGAGGCGTGTGCCGGGAAACCGGTCTCCTCGAGCCACCTCGCCTGCCTAAAGAAAGAAAAATAGAGCAATAACGACGACGACGCAGGCAAAGGGCATGAGCATGCTCACTCCGGCTCGTCGTCTTTTCCTTTCCAGTGCGATGGTGCAAACTGCGCGGTGAAACACGCCGGTGCTTACGACCGACATGTTCCGCCGAAAATGGTTGAGCGGAGAGGCTCGCGAGAGCATCCGCCGGTAGATAAAAAAAGGAAAAGCTAAGGCACAAACCGACGAAGAGCCCGACAACTCGCCGAGCCAGCGAGGTTGTAGAAGATGTCTTCGCCGATGTGCGCCGAGAGGACCAAGGCCTAGAACTCACGACCACGCCTGCTCGCCCGGTGGCACTCCGAGCACTCATGGTGCTCGTGGTGCTCCAGGTCGCCGAGGTTGGCACCCTCGCCTCGACGAACCACGACGGGCCGCAAGCACCTCTCCACCGACGAAAGGCAGTTGGCGCCGGCGTGTGGGCAAGGCCTGCCACACCAGCCTATCACCCACACTTCGCCGGCAAGGCGCTCTGGCACGCGCATCCCGCGAACGCCGGGGGCAGCTTCCTCAAAAAGAAGTAGGCCGCCTCGTCGGCGACGGGCATCATCTGGCCCTCGCCGGTGGCTGCTCTGCGCTCGATGTCCGCCAGGTGCGCCACATTGGCGACGGCAAGCTGCGCGAGGTCGGGGTCGACGATCGCCTCCGTCGACTCAGCGCCGGCCAAGTGCATGTCCCGGATGTGGTGGCGCCACTCTGCCGAGCAGAGCGCCATGCGGTCCTCGACGATCTGCCGGTAGCGCCTCTCGTGGTCCGCCAGCTCGGCAGCATGGGAAAGCCTTCGCCGGTCATCCGGTTCGCGTTCGGGTAGCGGGCCCAGGCCGGCGCCGGTGCCGGGTTTGGCGGCCCCGTCTGCTCCGGCTGCTGCTGCTGCGCCTGCTGCGCCTGGGGCGGCCGGGAGCCGGAGCCCGACGCGGCGCGATCGGCTGCATCCTGTCTGATCTCGCCGGCAATGCGCTCCTGGAGTTCGCGCATCCGGCGATCTTCTGCAGCCTTCGCCTGGAGCTCCGACAAGTAGCCGCCGAGTGCTCCGCCAGGCCCACCAGTCGACGAAGAGGCCGCATCGGACTGTGGGCGCCGAGGGGGAGGAGGCCGGGGTGCCGGGCCGACTTGCAAGTCCCCCCTGCCCATGGCGGCATAAAACGCCGTCGCTGAGGCGTAGTTCATAGCCGCCGCCATCTCCGCATGCTCGACGGACTGGAATCCAACCTCCATCCAGACCGCCGGCGGGGGCGACTTGCCGAAGCCGCCAACGCTGCTGGGATCCACGTCGGCTGCGCCGGAACCGTCCAAGTGCCCCAAGGGTTCCGGCGCCGGCTGTGTCACGGTCGATGAAGTAGGCGCCGGCGATGCCGGCTTGGCCGGTGGCGCCGCGGGCGCCTTCTTGACCGGAGGTGTCGTCTTCGCCGAGGCCTTGGCCTCCGCGACGGCGGCATCCGCCGACCCCAAGCTCATAGCCAACGTGCGCCGTTGCAACGGCGACCACCCGCCGAAGTACAACGCCAGGTCAGCGCCGCTGTCCAAGGCGCCTTGGATCACAGCGACGGCCGCCTGGATCTCGGCCGCGGAGTGCGCCATAGCGACGCAGAGGCTAAAAGAGAGCTGAAAGTCGGGATCGACGTGGAGCCGCACGACGCTACGGCACATACGTCGATCGCCGGACTTGTCCCTACACACACAAGTGTGTTTCACTGCAACAATCTATTGGCTCAAGCGGAAAAAGGCACATGAGTTATGCTGTTGTGACCTGCCACTGTCGAATTTGTCGACACTAGAGAAAAGGCAAAAACATGCAATCGTATCTTCTGCTTTATGGCAGGGGTGCCTTTTTGTCTCAGAAGACAGGTATGACAAGATCTGCAGCGAGCACATGCCAGAACTTGCATGTGCTGATAAGAGATGATTCGGGACTCGCGAAGCCTGGAGTGATTTTGCGAAACTGCAGTGAACCCTCTAGCAATCAGAATGCGACGACCATCACCGTGATGTTGTCCATGGACCCTGCGTCGTGAGCGACTCGAACCAATGCCTGCAGCATTAGCTGTGCGCAGCCCTCGCTGTTGGTTTGACTCGCTCAGCCTCCTAATGGCCCTACGGCCCTACTTGTAGCCGCCCTGAGCGCTGCTTTCAAACCCTGCAGTATGCAGTGCCTGTATCAGCGTGTTCAAAATCCTACTGGCACCCTGTGCCTCGCTGATGGCCTGTGGCTTCGAACGCAAAGAAGAACCACCACGAAAAAGATGACCCCCTCTCAATCACGGTGCCAGCAAGCCTACCAAACTTCGAGACCGACGCCACACCCCCCCCTCTGCCTCCTCGTAAGACAGCGTGTCCTACATGCCATCGCAACCGATGAGAAGGAACTCGTGCTGGAGCCCTCCCTGGCACACCTGGACCAAACAGGACAACAGCAACAGCAACAGGAAGGTACAGAGAGCATGCGCGCATGCAACAGCAACAGCAAGGACAGGGACAAGGAACCAACAAAAACAAGAGCCCCGCCAAACCAGCATGCTTTTGTTGCTTTTTCCTACCCCCTCCCCTGTAGAAACAAACGCTTCTAGGGGGCCCCCCCCCACTGCCCAGTGCTCTGCAGCGAAGGGGGGCCTAGCGGCTCTGGGTTTCTTCCTCCACCCCATTCTTAGCAGTTGTTGCGAGCATGCGTCGCGACAGACCGAGCGAGGACACTAGCGCGGACGGCCCTAGCAAGCAAGTGAAACACAGACAGCGCTAGTGCAGAACGACATGAATGTGCACATGCCCTTGCAGAACAGCTGATGCACCGCACTGCTTGCGCCCCAGGATGTATTGGAAACCATGTGGCTGGACTCCAGGTATAGAATAAAGCAGGCCATGACGACCGCAAGCTCGCACGGGTGCCCTCCCCACCCCACCGGCCCGGAGGAAGACAGAAGCTCAAATCCTAGCAAGTATTCTTAACATCATTTTCCTAGCCTTGAGCGCCACGGCCCCCGACAGACACGCCAGCTGATGCGCATGATGCGCGCCCACGGGGCGCCCACGTTAACACCCCAAGGATTTGAAAACAGCCTGTTGAACGAAAAAACGCTCCCAGAAAAGGTTGTTCGTCATATCATCTTCCGAGCCTTGGGAGCCACTGCCCACCACAAGCCCCCCCCAGCTGATGCGCAGGAGGCGTGCCTGCAAAGGCGCGATTGTAACGACAAAAGCCGCTTTTTCGCTCCTTGCCAAAAGACGACAGGCGAAAATCATCGAGACAACCACCCAAGACTTGGTCGTTTAAGCGCTCAGCCCTGAAGCCCCAACCAAAAGCACGCAAGGCCACAAAAAGCAGAGGACAGACACGCGATGAAGCAGGGCCGGCGGCGGCCCCCTTTCAAAGGCTTCGCCAAGGGCCGCCTGACAGAAAGGGCCCGCTGCCGATTCAATGGCTGACGCCAGTTCCGCCGACCCCGACAAAGCAAAAACAACGCCCAGGTGGGGGAGAACAGTTCTTTTTGATTTGGCTGGGTGATTGCATCATGTGCTTTGCACTCCGCGCCTGCCTAGCCTCGGCTTGCGTGCGACCATTACGCATCACCGTCAGTATGTATCTCTGCTCGGCTGTCCCAGGTCTCGGCACACTTGATGCCGTAGTTGTGCTAGGCTTCGCTAGCAACAGACATGAGCCTGTCAAGTAACGTCCCTAAATCCCAAAGCCTGAAAGCCGAGGTCCCGTCCCGTCAGCTTATCGTGATGTCGCATCCAGACAACTGCTCGCTGCATCTCACCTTCGCTGCCGGAGCCTCTGCTTTGGGTTTTTTGCGTGCTTGCAAGTGCAAGGTAGGCTCCACTGGGGCAGAAACTGGACTTGGCTGGCCGTGAGAAAGACCGCAGCAAACAAAATCCTCGAGACTGCACGTGGCTTCGTGAGCTTTGGCTTGTGTTGTTGAACCACGAATGACACAACAGGTTGGCCCCCGACTGGGGAGCACTCCCGCTCCCGACTTCCTTCATCCGCCCTTGACGGAGTCGAGTGACCCACGGCCTGACACATGGCAGCACAGGGAAACAAATGTAACTGCAAATTGAGAAAGCAATCCTGCCTGGGGCTGCCACAAGGCCACGGTGTCCTGCACAAGGTGCCGAATAAGCTATCGCTCTCTTCCCAAGCTGGCATGCCTTCGTTCCCTCCTCCCACCATGGCTGAGCGGCCGGGTTTCACGTCAACTTTCATCCAAGCTTTGAGCCAACTGCACCCATGTTTGAAACATTTTGGTTGGACTGGTTGGACTGGGATCGAATCGATTCTCAGGAGCTCGATCGGACAAGGGCTTATATGAATTCTGTGATCAGTGTCTACAAATGGTGTAGTTGCTTACAGGGTTCCAGAAACATACTACACTCCCCCCCATCGTGCTTCAAAAGAAGTCTATGTACAGCAAAAGCCTAGCGTGATGCATCATCACAACAATTGCGTATCCAGTGAAGACGACAGAAACCCATGGGCCCCGTTGCCCCGTTTCCCGCGAAGGTCTCAAGGCCAGAGCCTGAACCCCGAAACTCTTCTCCGAAGTGCAAAAACTTCGGAGCACAAAGCTGAGCTCTCAGCGCTCCGCCAACTCACGGATGCTCAGGGCTCCGATGGTTTTTTTCTTTCTCAAACGGGCGCCAGCTCTCTCGGTCTTTTCGGCAGCCCAACCGAAACGCCGCAGGCCCGCGACGTGGCGGCACGTAAATTGCCAAGGCCCTGCCCTGACTCGGCTTTGCCTCCCTTGGCAGCTATGCCAGCTATGCTTAAGGCCAGACCTTCAACTTTCCATGGATGTTCTGCAACGCGTGCTCGACTTCAGCTGCGGGGCCCTGAGTTGCACGGAGCCGGCCGTGGCGGCATGTAGGCGGCATGTAGCAACGTGCCATCCACATCGACGGCACCGACAGCACCGACAGCGACAGCGGCGACAGCGACCTCCATGGCCTCGGCTGACGACGCCCTGAAGACTCGGCGGCTTAAAGCACCTGACACGGAGCTGCCAGGCAGCGGATGCCCATGCCTGGCATGCGTCTGCTGGAATGCAACGGACACAAGGGACAGATTCGGCCCACAAGAAAAGTTCCAAAGAGACCGACAGACGGAACGCTTTGCTGGCGGCTTAACGGACTTGACGTCAGATTGTCGTGAGCTCTTGCCACAGATGCGGAACCACATCGTCCCTTGCTCATGCGACTCGGAGGTGCTGAAGCCGCCTCCACATGCTGTCCATGCTCTGTGTGCACTCTCTGTGCTGTCATTGCTTGATCCGACTGCGGCTCCGCGTCCCTGAACATCATCTCCTTTAGGCCAAGATTATCCCCCCCCCCCCCCCCCCTTGCGTGGCTCGCTTGTGAGAGCAAGGCTTTGGCGCCGCGAGGGCTCCCTAAATCCCGACGCACGAACAGCGCAGAGAGCGCTTCTGTTTGTTTGGCTCTGGGACACGGGACGTGTGTTTCACAAAAACGGCGGGCAGTAGATCGGTGAAGTGGCTTTTCTTGGGTCGGAGGGGAGGGAGGGGACCTATGGAGTTTTGAAATTCCCATTTTTTCTTTTTTGAAAGAGATATGTCTTGTTTTAAGGAGAGGGATTATAAGAAGTGCGCGTGCGGAAGAGCAGCGAGAAGCCGGAAGAAGCGGAGTTGCTTTCGGCGGTGAGCGGCGACGCAGCCGCGAGGCCGGGCAGAAGAGGGCCCAAAGCAGAAAGCTCCGCATCCGCCGCCGTCTCCGTCTCTACTCTATCTGACTCTATCTATTGGGGGCCTAGGGCCTAGGCTATACGCGGCGCCGGCTGCTACAGCGACTCGCCGCTCGCAGCACTGCCGGCGGAGGCCCGCCCCATGCGTTGGAGCAAGCTGCTCTCCGTTTGGAGGCTCTGAGACAAGTGGGACTTGGGGACTTTAAGGACGTCTGCGGGGTCTGCGGGCCAGGGCCAGGCCGGCCAAGAGCACCTGGCAGTGGTACAGTGGTAACCGACTAAGGCTCATCTGCTCGCCTCAGACTCGTCACAGCGCTCTCAGGCTCTCCTCCCTACGTTGCTGGGCTGCTGCGGCCACTGCGTGCCTGCGGCGGCCTGCTGCCTGCGGCGCTGGGCACTCCAGGCACCTCCTTGATGGAGGAGCGCCTTGCGGAGACCTGACGAGAAGCCGCTGCGTGAAGATGCGGCCGTGGTGTGGGGTACTGTAGTGCTGATACTGCGTAACACTTAAGACCTAAGTGTAACAAGGCTGGCAGAGCTCAAACTCTCAACACTTTACAGGAGCCTCAATAAGGGAGAGCCACAGGGGCCTCCGGGAACTCAACTTTTCCCAAGCTTCTCACATGAGGCTCATCGTGCGCCCTTCCGAGTGGCTTGGAGTGCGAGCATCTCACTGGAGTTCTCAATGCGCAACGTCACGCGGATCTTGCTGGCAGGCGATGGAACACGCATGCTGAGTGACACCACGTGCTGCTGCAATAGGCTAATGATGGGCTACAGTGGTAGTGGTGTCAGAGGGGTCGTAAGGAGTATCAAGCAGTGTTAGTAAAGGCAAGGTTGCCCGGGATGGCGGAAACTATGCGGCCACGTGGCCCCTACCGGGCGCTAAACATCTCTTTTGCCGCTGCATCGAACTGGCGACTAGGAAAACATGGCTAGGCGGAGTCGCAAGAAATCCAGAGTTCTCAAACATATCATGCCTGAGTGCGAAATCGAAACATGTTCGGGTGGCGGCTCTTGACAAGAAAAGGGGATGCCGACTCAGGACACCTAGGCATTTGTGAGTTGCATGCAATGGCCCTCGAATGCCTCGAAGGGCATTTGTCCGTTCCAGCGCATCTCGCAGTGCTGGGCTCGCTCGTAGGTGACATGTGGTTTTTGAAGCCTCAAAGAGCTCTGAGGCCTGACGACTTGTGGGGGAAAGCTGCTGAGGTTCGGAGCGGGAGCTGCGAGATGATCATCCATAAGGATACAGGATGGGGCATGCGGCGCAGGCTGCTGCGCATGCTGTCTGGCGCATGCTCAAACTTAAAGAACTACTCTGTGAAAGCTCCACGTCTTCTCGCCATCCCATCGGTGTGGGCTAAGCAAGGAGTGCTGGGAGCTTCATTGTAGCATGGCCAAAATACCGTCAAAAGAGTGCACCTTACCTGACGCTGAGACTGCTGGCCGCTTAGCATCCCAAAAACGTGCCTGCTCACCACGGGAGGTACGTGAGCATGCAAAAGGCAAGAGAGAACGGGTCTTCCTAGACGAGGCACTGGGCTCCTGTCGGTGCATGGTACGCTAAAGTCTGAAGTGTTGAAACCACTCGGCATGGCCGACACTCAGTTGAGAATCTCTTTGCGTGACATGGCTGCACTGCTCGCTGTCGAGGTGGTAGGAAGCGCATCAGCTGTGCAGAAGCTGTGACAGCTGTAGCAGCGTGCAGTTCGACAAGCAACATCGGACAGTCCGCTCTGAGGCGGTGGCACAGGCACTCAAGGCATTCAAGTCATCCATGGGAGCACGGGCGGTTCACCGTTGTACGCCTATCTAGCTTGGCCCGTCCTTAAACAAGCACTCGGAAAAAATTCGAACATAAAGCGCTTCTCTTAAAGCCAATAGGGCCAAGAGGGGTAGGCACTTAAGGCGTCAAGGGCTACCTGTTTGAAAGAAAGATAGACCTAGATTCCAGAGATGGACTCCAGCATGCAAGGCTTTACGCAAAGCGCAGAGGCCACGTGAAGTCTTAAGGCCGGTCTAAGTCGGAGCTCTATAGAGGCAGCGAAGCGACAGCGAAGCGAGCCGAGGCCCCCGCAGGCCGAAGGCCCCCAGGAGGGACTTGGGCAGAGAGCAGAGAAAGCGCCCCAAAAAGGCGCGGAGAAAGCGAAGGGAGAGCTCAGGGCCCAAGGCCCAAGGCCCCCGGTGCCGGGAGAGCGAAGCAGAGGGACGTCGAGATCGGGACTCTCAGGAGCTGACTCTGCCGCCCTCAAGCTGTGCCCTAGAAACAAATTCGCGGCAGAGGGAGGCCTGGTCTAAAGGAGCCTAGTAGGGGCTCCCTTTCTGAAGTCAGAGGCTGCCACATGGAGCCAGGCTTTCAGAGACATGGGGTTTCAGACTGGCGAGCTGCGGGAGCTGCGGGAGCTAGCTGAGGCTAAACTAAAGTTTAGCATTGGTAGGTCTGGCCACTTCAATCCCCAGGTGATGAGTCAAAATGATCGCCAGGAGGAGGGCACCTGCAGCTGTCACAACAGGGAAAGTTGCTTTTCTTGAGGCCCCGTGGCCTGCACTCCTCCCCAGGTATTCCAGCAGTGGCATCTTCAACCTTCCAAAAAAGCACGGAGTTGTGAAGCAGTGCCTTCGATCTTTTGCCGGCCAAGTCCGTGGCATGAAGTGCACAGTCTCATCGGCGTCATTGCATTCAGAGCGGGCGATTGCTTGGCTTAACGCTCGAGTTCTTGAAGCCTTCCGAGACGTTGGTCTGATGAGGTGATGTTGCGCTGAGAGTTCAGGATGAAAGGCTGTAAAGTTGAACCATGCTGAAGATCCTATGAATCGCATTGCTTCAGCTCGGGTCATTTTCCTCAGCAAGTCTCGCTACTTCGGGCCGCAAGCGAGTGCAAGGTGGGCAAAGAGGACCTGCAAGGAACCGACAGACAAATGGTGAATGCGTAAGCATGTACAAGTACTCGTTCTGGGGTCTGCTGGTTGACATATAACTGCCCTGCCACGGTATATCGTTACCCTGAGATAAAGGAGGAGCTCCGGAAGTTAAACAACGAAAGACCAAACCAAAGATGATTCAATCTGCTCGAGCTTCAACTTCTAGATTCTTTCGGAGCTTAGCTGTACAACTAGAGTAACTAGAATGTGCTCGCGACTTGAGCTGCTGCGCCTGACACCAAAAAAACAGGAAACTAAAGGCTAGTTAAGGTGCATCGTGATGTTCAAGGCCCTGAGTTCTCCTAGTCCTCCGTCGGAGCTTGTAAAGACTGCCCTTTGGCCCCTGCCCTTTGGAGTGGGATGGGATGATGGGATGATGGGAGGTGGGAGGAACGCCGCAGAAAAGGCTCTGCTTCCCTTCGGATGGGGGGGGAAAGCGGGTGGCTCTGGTGCAACTCTGAGCCTCCTAGACCAGACAGACTCGGGGGCGGAGGGCGCTTCTAGCAAGGCTTAATAAGATCCACCCAGCACTTCGCAGGAGCCAGCCAGCCGAGCCGCGGCAGCCGCGGCAGCCGCGCTCCACCCGCACGCTCTCCTTCTTTTTTTCTCAGTCGATTTGGTCACGCAGCAGGTCTTCGACCTCGGTGAGAACTGAGAGAGGGTTTTTTCGGCAGAGTACGATATTCCGAAGGAGGAAGAGAAGAAGAGAGAAGAGAAGGAAGAGAAGAGAAGAGAGGAGAGAGAAAGGCGCACACTGCTATTTCCCCATACCTATATTCTGTGTGCTTTGGTTGCACCATCTCTTTCTTCGGCCAAGGGGCGGCTCTCGTGAGGTGGAGGTGGTCGGGGGGCCCGGGCGGCGCCGTCTCTGGGGGCTCCGGGCGGTGGTAGGGAGCCGGAGCCGCGAGCTGAGGCGAGGAAGAGGGGCCCGCTCCGACTGCCGCTGCCGCTGCGGGCGCTGCGGGGTTCGGGCGCGGGAACTCCCGGCCTTCGGGCCGGTCCCAGTCCTCCTGAAGCCGGCGGGGGGCTGGTTCTGGCCCCAGGCTCGGCTCCTCGCGGCCCACACAGACACGTGCGACACACGTGCGAAGAAAGCGCGACGCTCGCTCTCTCAGTTTTTCGCTTTCGCTCGCTTTCACTCGCTTTCGCTCTCCGGGCCTCCACAAAGCCCATGAAGCGCAGAGTGGCAGCGAGCTGCTCCTGTCGTTCCTGCTCCTGACAGGGAACCCCCCCCCATCGGCGTCTCCACCACAGACCGAAGTGGCAAAGTGAGAACAGAACATCGCATGCGAACCCCCTAAACCGTTCCCTCCTCTTCTTCCTCGTCCTGGCAGGTCTCCAGTTGTGAAGCTTCAATCCGAGTCGAGAGTGCAAACGGGCAAAGAAGCTAAACTGCTAAACGCGACAGCAGGACTAAGGGCGCACGCAAAGGCACCTCAGCAGCGAGCGCCGGGCCCAGCAAGTGCAGTCGCGTAGCTGAAGTTTCAGCAAGGCCCCCCGGCTGGAGATGCTGGAGCCTCAGAGCAAAGTCTCAGCCATGCCCACGGCGATCTGCCGATGGAAACTCTGAGCTCTCTGCACTCTGCACTAAGGGTCGAGCGATTGAGCTGGACGCTTTCAGCTCTTCAAGCTCTTGCGCCTAACACCGCCAGCGAGCAAGCAAAGGCAGCCAAGGCCACCAAGCACTAAAGCAACGGCTCTGTAGGTGCTTTCTACGGGCTTCGCTCTAAGGAAGGCTTCTGGGTGAGGGGCGTCTTGCTCCTCGAGCCATTCTTGTAGACGGTCTCGCTGCGGGCGATCTCGTGAGTTCTCGTCCCGGTCCTCCAGGTGTCGAAAGACCGGTAGATCGTTGCGGTCGTTGTCGTTGGCCTTCAGCGGCCAGCTTGTAAATGCCACTTCGACCTCTTCAGGTGCCGAGGGCCCGGGCGAGCTCAGGGGTCAGCGAGGTCACCTGCATGGCAGCGGCATATGCCATGGAGAAGAATATGGATGAGAGGAGCACCTTGAAAGCGGGGACTTTTGCATAACCTGGCGCATAGACCTTGGTCCGGCTGCACGTGCGTTGCACGTATGGCCATGACAAGCAAGCGACAGTCAGACAGAGGTCGAAGTAGGAAGGGCTCTGACAGACTCGAAGAGTCAAGAATAGGGGGATGTAACAGGGCCTCAATGTGTACATGCCCGCCCCGCCCCTTCCTTTTTGGGTCCCCTTGCAGCTGGCTGTGGCTTCATCTCGAGGCGCAAGGCCGGGCCGACGGGCTCGTCGCTGGGGTGCCGGTACAAGCACCTCGCAGCTGCTGAGCTGGCAGGGCTGAGCGGCGGCAGCAGAGGAGGGGAGGGGGGGAGGTCGGAGCTCGCTTGGCCGAGCGGCCCGTCGGTTCGGCAGCCTTTGCCCCACTGGCAGTCGATCTTCCCATAGCGCTCCTTGATGCTCTGGCAGGAGGCCTGAAAGGGGCACAGGCGTGGCCGCTACTGGTAGCTATAGAGCGTTCTCTTCTTTTTGTTGAGAGTGGCGGTGGCTGGCGTGCAATTTTTGGGCGGCGCTTCGCGGCAGATGCGCTCCCAGACCTGTCACTCTCCTGTGGCCCCGGGCAGTTTCGGATCCCGGGCGCAGACAGTTGAGAGACGGACCTTTGAGTAACAACAGCCACGAAGACAGCAACTACAAATCAGGACGATGACAAGCACGACGGCGAGACACGCACGAGCAACAAAAAAACACCGCGACCGACGACGAGACACGCACCATGGCTTTGGTGCCAAAATAGCACGGTGAAGGCAATCAGTCGCTGCCTTCACTAATATGTTTGGTGCCCGAAACACAAGTTAAGTGACACGGCCGTTGCTTGCTGGCTTTGCTGCCAAAAGCACATGGTGAAGGCAAAGCGCTGTTTTCACCATGGCTTTGCTGCCAGAAGAACACACGTTGAAGGCAAGCTGCCCTGACCTTCACCATGGGTTTAGTGCCAACAACACGCGGAGAAAAACAAGCAGCCGTTGCTTTCACAATGGCTTTGGTGCCGAAACACATGGTGAAGACAGATGCCACGAGTACCCTTTTGGTGCCAGGAGAATGGAAGGATGCTTTCGCCGCGTCTCCGCGCCTCATCCGGGTGCTTGTCGTGGCACTGTCGTCCGAAGGCGCACTTCCCCGCCACGAAGGCAAAGCAGACCTTGCCGACGAGCAAAAAGGCGCAAGACGCGAGCACGTGGCCGCTTCCACGCGGCGTCCACGCTGCCGCGCAGCGAAACCCCCGCGCCTTGTCCGACTTCTCAATGGGGGCTTGTTGACGCACCTTGCGCTTCTGCGTGACCTCCCTTCCTAGACGCTCCCATGCACTGAGGCGATGGCAGACTTTGCTGGTTTCGGCGGATGCTTGAAAACGCAGTCCCTGAGAAGCAAAGAGCTGTGCCCCCCCCTCCCCCCCCTCTCCTGGCCCGGCCTTCGAGTGCAAGCGGCCCCATAACGGCAGTCGGGGACCTGCAAGGCGTTTCCCTTTCTCCGCGTCTCACCTTCCTATTGGATGCCCCCCATGGCCCTTCCCGTTCTGCCTGGACCTTGGCTTTGCCCCGGCCCATGGCGACGCCTCAGCAATGCAAGGTGTTCGCAAAGTAACGCTTCACGTCAATATCTTGAGAGATTTGACGAGTCAGGGGCGTCTGCGATGCACGTTGCCAGCAGCACGTGCTCGCTCCAGGGAAACGGCTGCAACCACGCATCCGGCTTTGAGACACACGTGCAACTTTCAACACCGCCAATGCTGCATGCCGCATGCAACGCTCATGCTTCAAAACAGCGGCAGCCTTTCCTTTCAGACGCAAAGCTTCTCTGGGGCCTCTCAAGCCTCCGGCGGAGATAGGACTTGGCTCAAGCGCCTACCCGAAGCTTCGTCCGAAGCCGGCACGCCCAAGGTGTCGGGGCGGCGCGCAAGAGAAGCGGCCGCCGCAGTGGCCGTGGCCAGCGCCTTGAAGTTGCGCTTCTCCTGAGGCGCATGCACGGAACATACAAACTCTTGATGAATAAAATAGTATATATATATACATATAAATAATACATGAATACAAAATTACATATATATATATACATACATACATACATACATACATACACTCCTAAACCTGCACATAGGCAGGCACGCGTGCATGTACTCGTACATATACATGTTGCTTTCATCGGCGAATTCTCTTCATCCGCGCGTGGAAGGCCCAGGCCACACGAACTGACACCGCACGCATAGAAGTAAACACGGGCTGCACAGCTCGATGCAACCGACCGTGATCAGAAGCAACTGGCCGTCCTCAGAACGGGAGTCTGCAGCGATGTCTAATTTCCGCATCTTTTTCTTGCAGACGGGCTTTGGGAGCGTAGGGTGGGAAGAGAACATGCTGTCACGAGATGTAACCGACGACAAAATCTCTGAAGCAGCATATCACCGGTTATTGCCATGCACAGGAAACACTCGGCCATCAGTGGCTCCCAAGCCTTTTGAAGCATTGTGCACACACGTCTGCGCCGGCCTGCTCTGATGGGACGATCGGAGCATCGAGACGTCAGGCCCTCGTGACAGCTCTCACGGAGTAGGGACCGGCTCCACTTGACCGTGACAGGAGAGAGGATCAAGTGAAGCCTCTCTGCCGCTGCCATGCACAGCTACTCAGTTTTCAAGCACAGCGATCACGGTACGGGCACTCTCAAGCGATCCTTGGCATCCTTGCCTGCCTCATGGGCTTCTTTTGAACTCAAGGCAAGCACAGACCTGGATCCCGGGTCAAGCTTATATTGTACTATCGTGTATGATATTGCATTATGTTATGTTGCACCATATTGTCTTACATAATATGCCTTCCATAATTAGAATGGTTTAACTCAACATATGTCACATTGATGTTGAAACCATTGCGTTTCACTAGATGAGGAAGATGTAAATACTTACGCCGATAAAGATACAACAAATCTAGATCCAGGCTGAATGCCAGACTCCATGGCCCGGCCTTCTCTTTCTCGGAAGCGGGCTGCTCTTGATTCAAGGTGTCCTCAGAGGCAAGCAAGGGCAGAGTGGCAGAATGCAGTGACTCGCTCTTTCTCTCCTGCAGCCTCTCCACAAGGTTGCCGAAGAGGGTACGCTCCTTCCAGGTCCAAGCCAGGCTAAAGAACTCACATCAACTGCCCCTGGCATCCTGAGCTCCGAAGAAACCTTGCTTTGCTCCCCTTGCCTCCTGCCCGTTCTCTGTCTCATGCATGAACGTCTCGGGGAAGATCCTCTTGATCCTGTGACACTCTCTGCGACACTGCATGGCCCACAGCCCCAGCCCCAGCATTGCAACACAGCGAAAGGGTGGTCCTGGGGACGCCTGCCTCCAAGGTCAAGAGATCTTTGTGGATCTTCCGAAGATTCTCGTTCGCGCCGCCGGCCTGCAGTCGACGAAAAACGGGACGTCATCTCCTGGCTTTCCGTCTTTTTGCGGGCCTTCACCGTTCGGCAGAGCTGGGCCCAGAGGCCCAGCATGGGCACCACCAGACCTCAACACAAAACCACGAGGAGCGGACCTGGCAAATATATGCCCGCAACTGGCTGAGCCCCGGGCGCTCCTGGTCGCACATGTCCATTCCCTCGTGCTTGCGCCTGCGATCGTGTACCCATCCGACACTTCCCCCAGAAGTGTGACGTATCACCTCGATCCCGATCCTGCAGCAGGTGAGCTGGCTGTCCTCCCCGAAGACCTGGATCGACTTTTGCAGCCAGACCTCACATCAGAGGCGTACACTTTGTGCCAAGTGACCTAATGCCTACTGTTTGCCGCGCCTCGTCGAGCGGGGTCAGCCTCAGAGCTGCGCGAGTCGTGAGCACGGACACTGTGCCACGTGAGCAGTTCGACCCCGTACTCCCGCACTTCCTTTTCTTGAAAAACCAACCACTCACCCACCTCCCTTGTTTGTTTTATCTATCTCTCTTGCTTGCTTGCTTGCTTGCTTGCTTGCTTGCACGACGTCTAAGACCCCATCCCCTGCGCACTCGCGCTGCGCCGATGTCCGTTGTCTGTGGGTCGACACGGATGTGCGAGTCAGCTCAGGTTGTCAAGTTCGAGGCCACCTAGTTACCCTTTTTTCCGTCCCCTCTAACAACCCGCCTCGTTGACCTTGCCTGTGCTGACCCTCACTCTGTGCTATGTAGTATCGCTTTCCCCTGTCATTGCAGGGGCTGCTGCTCCGGGTCTTAGAGCGGTTGGAAGAGCAAACAAGGATACACGTAACAAGCTCAAGTCAAACTGATGCCGAGAACACAGTCACAGGCTACTGGCTTCAGCCTTTTTGCACTACCGGTTTGAGGATTCTGTCGCTTGTGTTCGGCACGGGTCTGCTTGGGGAAAGCAGGGGTAAAAAGCCAAAAGGGGAAAGGAGCTATGGGGAGGCGTGGGAGCCGGTGCCTCTAGGGGAAGCCATAGACAGATCTCTCGCTCGCGGCGCTCGCGCCGGCGCTCTCTTTTGCAGAGCGCCGCGGAAACCTCCTCCGCTCTCTCCGCTCTCCCAAGCTCGCTCTCCCAAGCTTTTTGCAGCTTTTAGAAAGGCTGCTTGAGAGGGGTGGGCGGTCGCTCCACGCGTCGTGCAGACGCTTGAGCTGCCGCTTGTTCTCGAAGGGGGGGGGCCTTTCCCCAGGCTCTTCCCCTCTCTGGGGGGGGGGGGCTTTTGGCTCAAGCTCCGCTGGGACCGCGGCTGGCCGCTCTCTGCCAGGAACATGTTGTCACCAGCCTGGGCCTCGGCAGCAGAGCGAAGAGCTGAGGGCAGTGAAAAGAGCGTAAAGAGCGGAACGGAGAGCGCTCCTCTACGAACTAGAGAGAGAAAGAGAGAGGCAGAGAGGGCGGAGAGGGCAGAGAGTGCGAGAGAGCTTAGGCTTCGCGGTCTTCGCAATCTTCGCGGTCCGCGGGGCCAAGAGGTGCGAGAGCTGCTCGGCCCTGTGCTGACAGCAGGAGCTGCTCTCCGCTAGCCGCTAGAAAAAAGCAGCGCCGGGCAGCAGGCCCCGCCCTTCCGGCCTGCACCAGGCGCGGCACTGGTAGGTGTCCTTGTTGCACTCGTCCTCCAAGTCCTGACTGATGTGATGATGAGATGAGATGATGAGAGAGAGAGAGAGAGAGACAGAGAGAGAGAGAGAGAGAGGGCAGGGCAAGCGCCCCAAAAGAGAGGCAGAGAGAGAGAGAGAGAGACTCAGAGACTCTCAACAAAAGGAGAAGTAAGGAGGAGGAGGGAGGAAAGGAGCGGAGCGGCTCCGCTTTCCGCAGCGCCGGCCTTGTGCTTCACGGGAGGTGCCACCACCACAAACGCGGAGACCTCCCGCAGCGAAGCAGCGCTCCGCGGAGCTCCGCGTCTCGCTCTCTCTTCTCTTCTCCGTCTGCCGTGCCTTGGCGGCGTAGACCGTCAAAGAGTTGATCGCAGCTGTCTGCGAGGGACGGTGCCTCTCACTTCAACGGGGGGGGGCTCTGCTGAGACGCCACCTGCCCAGCCTTGCTCTGCCAAGCCCTGTCTCCCCTCTAAAAGTAGCGCCTCTGCGGAATGGAGCTGTAATCGAGCCAAACGTAGGTGCTGCTTTCCTGCATCCACGGGAAAGCAATGACATAAAAAAAACCAACGTCAACAAATGGAAGAGTGAGTAGAGTGAGTAGTGACACTCAGTCGTCTGAGGCTTGCCTGCCACTTCCACTTCTTCATCACCTCCTCCACGGCCATGACCATCTGCTCGTATTGTTTCCCTGCAAGGCAGCTCTTGGGGAAAGCAGAGGGAACCTTGAGCTTGACCTGTATGATCAGGCTCTGCGAAGGCTGTCCACTGGTGGGACATGAAGATCACCTTCGAAAGAAGACGATGCGCGCTTCACTGCTTTCACAAAACACCCCGGCTAGGGAGAGGCCAGTGCCAGAGGGGCCTTGTTCAGTGCCTTCTGCAGGAAGTCGTCGATCTCCTGCAGGCTCTGGGACGGTCAGAGACGGCGGGCGCGCGCGGAGTCGGCTAAAAGGCGGCGCCGCCGCTCTCCTGGATGGTGTGGAGCCAGGTGGAGCGCTGCAGCGTGTTCTCGAAGGCCACGAACTTCCCGAGCTCCTTGAAGATGGGCACCTCAGCTCTCTGACGGGAGGAGAAGACGGAGAAGAAGAGTCGGCGTGAGAGTCGCGGCCTGAAGCAGGACCATGGGGAAGGAGACCTCCTGGGTGGCGGAAAGCGCTTTCTCGATGGTGCTCCGCTCCTCAAAGGCCAAGGCCGAGCACACACTCCAACAAAAATCTGCAGGAGTAGGCAAGGCATCTCTGCGTCTCTTGCTTTTCTCCTTGGCCAGCTTCCCGTAGTAGGAGTTCAGCAAGGAAGAGACCACCTCTTCTCAACAAAACGGAGTCAGACGGAGACCAGCGGCCAGCGGAGCATGAGCCGAGCTGTTGCGCGCAAGGGCGCTTGGGCCCAAACTCGGTAGAGAACCATGGCCAGGGCCAGCATCAGCGCCGCGGACCTAAAGCCCAATCCGCGTCACTCAACCGCCCCCCCCCCCCCCCCCCGTCGTCTTTTACTGCCAGGTGGCAGAGGGATGCCATTGCGGATGATCGCCTCTTTCAGGAACCCCCGTGGCTTCGGCCGAGTCAAGGAGAACCTCACCCACACGCGCCATATATATATATATGTATAGATTCACTGCAGCACCCCCGCAGTGCAGCAGCTGCCTGGTCCACGAGCTCTTTCGGAAGCAGGCGCCCCTGTCATCCGAAGTGTCTGGGTGAACCTTCCAAGAAGGGGGGGCGCTTTTCGAAAAACGGGAGCACGGCTATACTCATCAATCGAGAGCCCGACGATGATCCAGCCGCTGGAGGTGCCATAGCCAAAAGTGTCCAGATCGAAGTTCCTTGAACTAGCACAAAATAAGGGCGCGCCCGAATCTCTTTTTGCAGGCTTTTCTGTATGATTCTTGCGTTTGCGTTCTTTAAACCGCTCTCTGTTCCAGCCGAGCGTCAGGAGCAGCTTCGCGGTTTCATTGGGGGCCAACGTACCATTGGAGGGCGACACCGTCATGCAGCTGCTGTTGTCCCCCTGACCAGAGAGGACCACTAACCTAAGACCCTCCCTCTTTCGACCAAACACATCTCTGGGCGCCTTCCCTGCACTGACGGTGACTTGGAAAGGAAGTGCCACGCGACCTCTCGAGGCTCCACTCACAACGTATTTCCGTAGCACGCCGTGGCAGGCGTGGGAAACGTGCAATCAGTCTTAGCCTCACTGTGATGAACGTTGCATGCTTAAGAGCTTGGAGTGTGGAGACGTCGCCAATCTCACTCCCGTTTTTCAGCTCCGAACCCGTGTTGTGGAGGGTGACCGTGTCCTTGCCGTCGTGGTCTTCGTTCTTGCCCTGAGAAGAAATTCCAAGGAACGATGCTCGTCGTTGCAACGTCTTCATCTTTGCGGCCGTGTGGCTACATTGTCCTTGGTGATGTTCTCTTTGTCCACGGTGAATGTGGCCGCCGTCTGCAGCTCCTGTGCAGACCAAGCCCCAATGCCCAAGATTGTCATGCTCAAATATGGGTCATTGTGGTAGTCATCGCTCGACGACGGAAGCCAGATGAGTGCGGAATGGCCACGTGGCAGCAACGACATGCCAGTCCTCCAGCGGCGCGAGCAGGAAAATCGCCCACCTTTGCGGTGGCGCCCGTGAACGGCCGTGAACGGACGCTAGGCGGGCGTTAGGCGGGAGTTGCAGCTGCAACCCAGCGACTCTGGATTGGCCATCAGCCTGCAGAAGACCTCAGAGATGGCGAAAGCTACTGGGCAGGGATGTCACAGAAATGTCTGAAGATGCGACGGCCAAGTGGTCACTACCCTTCGGAACGTGAAGGGTCCGGGTCCTGCTGCTAGCTCGCACAAAGCACTCAAGAGGGCGCAGTGGCGCGGCCTCACTCCCATGGAACAGAGGTTCTCCCTTTTCATCGAGGCGTTGAAGACCGTCGCGAGAATGCTCTCGAAGTCGATGCCGCTGAACCTGGCGTTGAAACACACATCGCGCGCGCGCGCCCCGACCGCACGCGAGCACCCGCGGATGTCGAGCTCGGGGCACCTCGGGTCCGTTGCGTTCTTGAGGGAGAGCGGCGAGGGCGGCGCCCACCTGCAGAGGCGAGGCGAGGCGGGCCGTGACTCTCCGAGCAAGGGAGCTCTCTTTCTCAAGACTCTTCTGGGGAGGCGGCCAGCAGCCCGTCCTTAATTGCTTTTCAAGAAGAGACAGATACAAACAACCCTTCGTCGCTTTCTTCGGTCCATGCTGGCAGCTGGCTTCTGCTGCCAGGACACCGTCGCTCTGCGCTGCAGGCCGGCTCTCCGGACGGGTTCCTGGGCTGCGGCGCAGTCGACCGCGCGGCTGCGCGTTCCGCAGTCGCATTCCGCTCGAGGCGGGACACCGGAGTTCTTCTTCGCTGAAGCCGTCTCTGAAAACGACGTCTCGTGCCCGTTGGCTCATTGCGACCACCTGTTTTTGGGGTTGAATTTCCAACGTTGGAGACTTCCTTCCTTCTGAAAAGGCTGAGAGAGCCTGGCCGCCAGCATCTGCAACGATGGAGTAGAAATTGGGACTAAGCCGAAGCTTGCTCAGGACCTTGAAGTTTGAAGGGGCCAGCCTGCAGAATCGCACACAGGGGCTGCTCTTGGGCGCTGGCTTCGCCGGCGTAGGTCATGTTAACGGTCATGGTCACCGTGCCCATGGGGACCTGAGAGGGTCTGCCGAAACAGAACGGCAAAAACGAAGGAGAGTAAGAAGAGAGAGAGCAGACGACGACCACGACGAGTACTTTATTCGCTTCTGCTTCGACCTTGAAATGTCGCACACCGCTGCAGTGCGTACAGCGACATGCCTCCGCCTAGCCGCCTAGCCAGATGCTTGAATCGTTGGGGGGTCGGCCAAGCCTTGGAGTGCCCACTCGAGTAGCCCCACAAGAAAAAAAGGACGCGGCTGAATAAGGAGAGGGAGCGAGAAGAGGAGCGTTTTTAGTGAGAGCGTTTATCAGTAGAGGTGAGCCGACCGACATGGGAGGGGCGATTTCTTCTTGTCTTGGCCTTAGCCGAGCGCCGAGGCCTGGGCCGCCTCCGCGTTCTCGGTCCTGAAAGCCACGGCGGAGACCTGCGGGCTGCAAAAGAGAGCGAAGAGAGGGGAGCCCCCCCAAAGAAAACAGAAGAGAGAGACACATGCAAATTTAGAGAAAGGGCTGCCGCGCTGCCTCGCTGATGAGATCGCCAGTGACTCGGCTCTTGGCGGCTGGCATCCAATGCAGCCTCTGCTCTCCGCTCTCTCGCATGCACTCGCACCGCTCTCTGCGGAGGCGCTCTCTGCGCTGGGTGTCCAGCGGGGCGGGCTCGCTGCTCTCTGCGGCGCGCGTCCCGTTTTCAAACACGCTGCCTGCGAGCCTGGGGTCCAGGAGATTCGAGTGCGGCCGGTCGACGCAAGCCCAGGTCCGCGGGGGAACTGCAGCTCCCTCGTTGGAGTCACCTTTCGTCCACAAATGCATGACAACTTTCGGGTCGTAGCCGAAGTATTGCAAGCGTGTGTGGAAGCCAGGTGTAAAGATCACCTTCTCGCTGTTCGAGAAGTCGTCCACGCCACCTCCCAGCATGGCAAAGCGGAGGCCCCGATCGGCGCCGTCGGCAGTGCCTGCATCCGGCATCATCAGAATCCGCTTCTTGTTGTAGCTGGTGAAGCGGATGCCAGAGCAGGATCCACCAGAGGCCTCACCAGGTCTGCAGTCCTCTTTCTTGCATTTCTCCATCTCTTGCAGCTTCTTCGGCTCCTCCCGCTTGCTGGCCAGCTCAGCGGCATCGGCCCGTTGGAAAAGCTTGGCGAAGATTCGGAGCAGGTTGTTCGTGCGCAAGAACTCGCAGTCCAAGGAACTCGCCACGGTCGAAGCCATGGTCACAAAGACACTCACTGAGCAGGCCTCTTCCTTCAAAGACGTCATCGCCTGGGCAGAGACAAGAGGGGAAGAGGGGAAGCAAACACATCACACACACACAGAAAACACAGAAAACACTTACACACTTACACACACCTCTCTTCTGTGTCAGAGAGACTTCTCTCCCTTTGAATACACGGAGAGTTTTCTTCGGTTGGCCAGACCCTGCCTCGGCGCAGCCGTGATCCCGCAGACTTAAGAGCTCCTCTTCCGGACTGGCGGCGAAAGAGCGGGAGGCGCCGGCCATCTCCCTGTCCGCTTCTTGCGGCTCGGTGCCCAGGCTCGCTTCCGCCGCTTGCGCGGGCCGCGCGGCCAGGGAAAGGGGGCACCGAAGAAAGAGAGCGAGGAGCAGCACGGAGCGAGGAAGGCGGGGAATGCGGCCTTGAAGGCCGGGAAGGCCGGGAAGGCGGATCGGAGCTGCCATGGCTGCCATGGCCATCGCAGTCACCTCATCTCGTCCGTCTCTGAGAGTTTTTCACACAACGGAGTCTATATGCGAACTCCGCTCGGATCGAAGGGAGCTCGAGCTCGAGCCACCAAGGGTCATTCATCATGGCCTCGCGTTAAGAACCGCACGTCATTCATGAGCAACTCTGAGCTTGACCTCCAAGCTTTAGGCTCTCTGCAGACTCGCTCTGCATGAAGCTCTCTGAAAGCGGCTCTAGAGAGTGGCTGCTGAAAGCGGCGCTCTGCGAGCGGAGGCTCGCAAACCTCGCGGCGGTTGGGCTCTTGGAAAACTCGTGAGGAAGGCGCCGGTTTCCGGCTCGGGCCGGCACCTTCACAGCCGGGTGCGCGCGGGACAGCGAGAGGGAGAGAGAGAGAGAGAGAGGTGCTGTGAGGTGCTAGTTCTGTGGGCCCGGGCTGAGTCCCGCGAGAGATGCTCTGTGCTCGACGGGGCTTCCATTCCATCTCGTGTGTGTGCGTTGTTTCCAAGCTCTTCGTGAAACTTGTTCACACTGCATACTGTCCATACTTCTGATCTGAACATTACCGGGGGGGAGGCCGTTAGTCTTCGTGGCACCGAATTAGTTCACGAAAATCTGGTGAAACCTGGAAACCTGCCCAGCAGAATGCAGCAAATGCTACAGTATCTCCAGCACGGCCGAAGGCTTGCCTGCCTGCCAGGGACTCTTGGGACGACTACTGTTACTTAGGATCGTGGATTCAGGAGGCACGCCTCAGCCTTGTGTCTGTCGAAGAGTTCCCTCAAGGCTTCCACATACTTCTGGTGCCACTCGTCCACCTGCGACAGAAAAAAGTCACAGAGTCACAGGTCTCCTCTCCTCGCTGCTCTCCTGCTGCGTCGTGGGCTCTGGAAGCTTCGGAAGCTCCAAGGCCGGGCCCACGAAGGTCAGGAGCTGAGGGGAAGCGAAGCAGCGATCAAAGCCAGCACGCATTCCCAGGCCCGACATCGGCCTTTAGGTGCCGGCGCGGAAGCAGTGGGCACCACCTCGGCGTCTTCTCCCCGCAGAAAAAGAAGGTGAACGCAGAAGCTAAGACCCGGACGGCAAGCCCCAGAAGCAAACGGTTGGAATCCCTTTACCGTTCAGCCTCGAGAAGCAGAGCCGTGCACCCCGTGCCGAAGAGAGTAGCGACCGAAAGTGGTGCACACTTGGGTGCCGACCAAAGCCGGAGCTTTTCGAAACCACCCAGCGTGAAATACCTCCGGCACCGGACTAGCACTCCACAGGGACGTTGCTCGAACCGGCGGGCACGTTTCGCTTTCTCCGAAGGTATACCTCGGCAGCTCCGGAAGCTCCGCAAACTCTGCCGAGATGTCTCAGGCTCTGACACCGGATGTAATCTGTAGCCGTAGCGGAGGCAGTACCTACACCAACAGGACTTTCGATGATGCGCAAGCCATATGCATCAAAGACAAGCGGCGCATGCACATACGCGCATGCAAAGAGAGCTTCGACAAAACTATCCAGCAAGAAATCCGAAACCAACATTCCCCAAATCTGACTAAGGGAGATGTATTTGCTCATTTGGGTTGTGTTTGGTACGTCTGGGCTTGGAGTGCCACCAGGCAGGGTTTCTGCATCGTTTCGGGCCGGCGATCCATGGTAACTTACATAGGTTGCGTGCTGGCCGCGATCCAGTGCAACTTTCAACGCACGGGCCGAGGGCTGGCCCAAAAATGACAAACTTATTAGCAGATGCGGGGCTTGGCATTCTCCGGCCACCCGCTCGAAACGAGAGTGTCCGCATTCTGCAAGAGGGATTAAGTCCAATGGGCCGCAGGCTGGTCTCGAAATGAAAAGAATTTCTTGGCGGATGCGGGGAGGCCGTGCCCGCGGGCGTTGCTTTGTGTCTCGAAACATAGGAGTGCTGTGTACAAGGGTTTGCATAAGGGTAAGGGTTCACAGAACAGTTCGCAGCGAAGCATTTCTGCAGTGTTGGATGGATGGATGGATGGTGGGATGGGTTTGTGTGAAAAGCAGAGGAATCCACTTGACTCTCGGTCACGAAGCAGGGTGCAACCAATCGGATACCCAGCAAGCAAGGCAACGCACACAAGTCGGTGACAAATCACACCCCCCTCGACGCGAGCTCACGCGTGAGAAATACGGAGTTTAAACGTGTCACACAACTCTGGTCGTACGGTCGTACATCGAGCCATGCCTCTTCCGGAAGCTTTCAAAGCTTGAAGCAAAGAGACCTTTAGTCGATTTTTGGTGCTTGATCAGGCCTATGTTTCACAGTGTGCATTCGCAGCCTATGCGATTTCAGGACTGTAGCGAGGCACTGTATCGGAGTGCACAAGACAGAACTGTGTAATCGTTTATCGGGTTTTGCGCTTTTGATCGACGTGCTCAGAGCAGCAGCTCCGCAGCATCGAGTGTCAGTGAAAAGAGAGAGACAGATACACGAAGAAAATACCATGGCTATCCATTGCTGAGGAAAGCGGTAGAAATTGTGTCTGATCGTTGCTTCACCATCAGAACCGGCACGAACCTTAACTCTAGCGCGAGTCAACACTGCCCGTGGGGGTTCAACCGGATCCACCAGAAAAGACGCCATGCTTCACCGCTGGTTCGATCGGTTACGCCTACCCTCGGCGACTCTCATCGTCACGCCGAACTGGGGGACTACGTGCTCGATCGCCTTTCACTTTCTTACCTTTGCCTTTTCCTTTATCGAACCCACCTTTATCGCCTTTGCCTCTCTCTTTCGGTGCAGGGCTCTCGCGAACAGATGAATGATCGTCAAGCAAGTTCGCAGGAGGTGTAGGGTGCCTGGGCGCCCAGGGAGACTCATCGATCGAGAAGATTTTGCGTGGGCAGTTACCGTCCGAAGATTATCGTTGGGTTGGGATGCTCAGACTCACAACCGGAGGATTCCATCACTGACCCGCTGAATCGAACGGGTACTAATTATGCTAGCAACCCAGCGGGACCTACCGCGTCTATCGGCAGCCTCAGCCGCCGAGACAGGCCCGACCCTGAGCCCGGGACGCCATGATGGCTCCATTTGTTGAGCCTTTTTGGGTTGATGAGATGCGGTTCGTCACAGCACTCCCATATCCAGAATTAACCTAATCGCTTCAGCGCCCGCACTCGATGTATCGGGAGATGGCGCGCAGCCCTGAACCTTCCTCGTAGGCTTGAACCCTGCCAGATCGCGAGGGAGTGGCCTCGACCATGGGCTCCATCCCTGCATCCATATTCAATGGATTTCGATGGGCTTGATCAGGGTCTGAGCAGCCGACTTGTTAGCCAACCGAATCAAGCCAGCAATGGTGGTCTTCCCCAGATTAGGGCCAGTAGCGCACCTCGGTGTGTCTATCGTGGGCGGGAACGTGAGGTCCCTTTCTGGTTGAGGAGCCACCTCCACCCCCATGCTCAGCCAAGACACGGGCTCGATTCGAGGCTCCACATGTCGATGGAGCAGTGCTCGAGGTATCTGGACGATATCCTGTGGGAGGCGGTCTAGCCTTCGGTTTCACCTCAGGCGCAACAGGGGCAGCAGATCCAATGGTCGTATCCACACTCAGGATCATCGGTAGGGGCAATATCTTCATCGAGGGCCATTCCTTGGGTCAACGTTCTCCGGCCAAGGTCATCGGCTGGCGATTTTATCGACCTCCTCGACAAACTTGGTAACTTGGCTGTGACTTGAATGTCTACGTTGAAGAGCTCTTGAATCATGGCCTCAGAATGCGGGATCCGCAGCTTCAACTCATCGGCAGCAGGACCCTCTGTCTCAATCATGGTTTCATCGTGGTGGGCAAATCCTTCCGCAGTGAAGTGACGACTAAGAGCGTGACCAAGAGGATCGAAGTTCTTCCACACCTGGTCCTCATCGTTACCAGCCCCTGCACCCTCAATCTCCTCATCGTTATCGTCAGAGATATAACCCGGTTCACCTTTGACGGCGATACCATAGGTCATCGTTGAGGTGATCTTAGCCAGGTGCATGGAAAGTGCCTCTGAGTCCACACGAAGATATCGTTTGAACCTTTCCTCATTGACAATCGCCTTTCGGAGCTCGCCCATCGCGGTTGGCTCATTACGAAGCCGCATGTTGAATCGCATCTTGAACACGGCATCCACATCAAGAAGGCAGTCCATCCATGTCCATCCATTCTTCATCGATTTCAGCTGGCGTGCTTCCAGCTTGGACGAAGTGCGGATGCAAGTATTTCTTGCGAATGCACTCGCGATATGCCTCACGGCAGTGAATCGAGCACTGTGCGTAGTGGTACAGCGGTTTCTCTGCAGTTGAGAAACAAGGAACCGTAGAGTTTGACAACTGGTATGGCTTCCTTCCTGGTCTTAAAGAACTGTTCCACCGTAATCAGGCCAGACATGGCAGCGACCAGTCTTTCAATCGAGATGTCAACTCGGATCCCTCCTTGCAGTGTGCCTTTCACATTTTCCAGACGTTTTCGACTTCGCTCCGTGACAGCGAGACACTCGTGCATTTTATCAGAGGCACGCCAAAGAAGGCCGTTTTCCGGTGTTCCTCCGCAAGTGATCGAGTTGCAGGAAGGTTCCGGAACAAAAAGGAGGCTGCGGCTCTGGTACCGATGAAGGGTGAACTCCACCTGTCGATTTTGGCGACCTCGTGCGTCGACCGGAAGCATTGATGTAGTATAGCCCATCCGGATAGTATACCGGTCTGGTTCACTGCATACACACAACGCCGCCAGATGGGCATCGTTGCGTGGACATGTCCAGTTCCGAAGTTCCGGTCGTCGCGCACCCTGGGACAATTCAGGTCCAACTCCATACATATAGGACCAGCAGTGTGCTGAAACGAGCTGTTGAGAACAATCGAGCCCGTGTCCACGAAATACCCAATCGCAAGACAGGCCATCGGGATGTTATCCTTGTCGCGTAATACCCGCATCCATGCAACCAGATCCTGTTCAGAAACCTTGCACACATGTGAAGGTCAACCGCGCAAGCGAACGTGCGATTCGACGACAGTGCCTCTTTGAGGAACGACGCCGTGAGCGTCCGGGCTTCTTACTTGATCGGATATAAGCCTCGGCACACGCATTGTTCTTCCCGAGGGGGTAAGGGAGCAGCATCGTGAACAGAGACTGTTTTTGAGGGATGATTTTCCCATCGCTCATGTGTCCCATGAATTCCGCATAATGGGTGGTGACGATCCGTTAATCCTCCTCCTGCTCGGCCCAGTGCCCGTATATCGATCTTGGGCTAGGCCTGTGAAGGGTCCGCTTGAAGCTGTCGGGGCCAAACCCACATGTCGCTCGGATGCCCTCAACTGTAGGCTGCCCGAATTCATCGACCGACGAGTAAAAGAACTCGAATTGGGTGTTCCCCGCTTCGCAATCTCTCGGATGCAAAAACAAGGACGATCTGCTCTGGGTGCCCATGATCGTCTATATCATGGGATTGTGCAGGAGCACCTTGCCACGTACGCTCGCTCATTCTCCACGAGTCTTACGATCGTCGGAATCGTGAGGACGGCCCTTGAATCGTGATACGCATACGCGGGAACTCCCTTTCCACATCCTTCGGGTGACCGCCTTGAAAATACTGCTGCCCCTATTGCCATTGTCGCCGCGTAAGAGACATCCCTCTCATCCATGTCGACATCCGTTGGGGCCGGAGCATCTGCCCGTATTGCTTGCGCTAGCTCCGGGAGCAGCATCAGCAGAGCCGAGATGCGGTCTCATGAGAGGATCGCTACTCCAAGCCTCGCGGGCCGCCCTGATATGCTCAGGGTTGGCAAGATCGTATCCGTGGTTTCGCAGGAACATGTTTCGATTCCAGCCAACTGTATCAATAACTTCAGGAAGCTTGACCAACAAACTTCATACCACAGGCTGTGCAAGGTTCCATATGAAAATTGCAGTCTCTGATGGGTCCTATCGGCCATACATGTGAATGTGTCAGCAGATGACAAGCCAACAACAAGGTAACGCCACGCGAAACGACCCGCGCAATAGCCCGAGCGTTTTTGAAGGCAAAATTGCAGTTTTACCGTGGTAAAACGCTGATTTCTGGATTATCACTTCTTGTTCTGGAGAGACATCCTCGCGCAACCTCGAAAGTTTTCGGGGCTTGCTTTCGTCATTGTTTTATCTGTGAAACGAGTATTTTTGGTGGTTTTACCACAGCAAAAGCATGATTTTGCGTTTGATGGCTTGATTGTCGGGCAACAATTCTTTAAAGTTTTCCGGAGAAAATGGCCTTTTCGGATTTCTGGGGAGGTGTGGGGTTTTGGGGCTTCGGTGTTGCCAAGCCTTTGTAGTCTTGAGGGGCGTTAAGGCAAAAATTGTAGCTCACTGGGGAAAAACGATGTTTTTTGCTTTATCAGTTATTGTTTTGGGAGACAGCCGTGCGCGACCTCTACACGTGTCGACTCTTTCTTTCGTCATTGTGTCATGGTTGGAAGTCGTGTTTTTCGTGGTTTTTCCCATACGAAAGCAATGTCAGGGGATGTCGGGCTGAAGCTTTGAACTTGAAGGTTTTGGGGCTTGCACTGCTTCGGTAGGGCACGGGATGCTGCTTTTAAGCTTCTAGCTGGAGGGTGGGGATTTTTGTTTAGAACGAGTTGAGGTTGGCATGATTGCTCGTAG
>CAJNJA010019399.1:0-10247 GCA_905231915.1 Symbiodinium necroappetens
AAGGCGGCGTAGTAGTCCCGCAGCACAGTGAGTGCCGAGCGAACACCTCGCAGAATGGGAAAAGCAGGGCCGTTGGGAGAGGAGCGTATGACCAGCGAATTGTCAGAGCTACCAGCATTCCTGTTTTCATGGTAACATGAATATAGTGACAACAAGAAGAATGCCGACAAATACCAGTAGCAAACCAAAATGACTGCAATGGCAATCCGAATACACATATTGCTAGAAAGTACAGCAGTCGTATGCGCCATTGCTCGTGGCAGTGCCACGTCTGTGGGCCTGCTTCCAGCGCGCCTGCGACGAAGGACCCTCTCCCCACACCCTAAAGCCCCAAAAGTCCTGAAACCCTGAGCCCTGAAGCCCTAAAAGTCCTGAAACCCTGAACCCGAAAGCCCTAAAAGTCCTGAAACCCTGAGCCCGAAAGCAGCCCCCTGCACGAAAAGGCCCGAAGAGTCCCTAAGACCCGGTGCCTTCCAGGCCGGCCTCCAGGTCCTCTCAAGGAGACATGGCTTTTGGGGTTGTTGGGTTTAGGGTTTTGGGTTTTTGGGTTTTTGGGCTTAGGGTTTAGGGTTTAGCGGTTTAGGGTTTTTGGGTTTTTGGTCTTAGGGTTTAGGGTTGTTGGGTTTAGGTTTTTGGGCTTTTGGGCTCAGGGTTTAGGGTTTTGGGTTTGGGGTTTAGGGTTTTTGGGATTAGGGTTTTAGGGTTTTGGTTTAGGGTTTAGGGTTTAGGGTTTAGGGTTTTTGGTGTCTAACATACTAGAGTACATAATATATGACATGTACTATATATAGCATCTGATATATGTGTGTCATCTACGAGATTGATAATATGGCACATAATATATAACATATGCTATATAACATATCAGATGACTTATAGAATACATAGTACTTCATGTCAGTATTTAAGAATTTGAGATATCTACATGTATCAGATGCTATATGTTTCTTATTGTTCCCACAGACAGTAACTACGTTGAGGGAGTCAGGGCTCAGGGCTTCAGGGTTTTAGGCCTTTTGGGGGTTAGGTTGTCAGCATAATCTTCTTCCCATGCGGCAGAAAAACGTCTTCTGTCCAGCGAGCATCATCAGTATGACAGTATGATCATAACGTACTGTTCGTCTTCCTAATCTTCCTCATCGCGTTCCTCGTTCCGTGTGGGTTTCAAGGTTATTGCCGTCAAATTGCTGCTAGTACTGTGGTGGCCATTCCGATCATCGTCACTGCCACTGCGGAGATGTTGACTCATCGATGTTGGCGCATCATTCCGTCTCCTCTGCATCCCGAAGTCAAAACCATCCTCCACCCAGAGAGCTACCATCGGGGACTGTCTTGGCACTTAGGCCGTTCAAGATGCATCGCCCAGAGGTCCTCCTTCTGCTTCTTGAAGGCGGTGCCTTCGAGGACAAACCCAAGGGGGAACTGAGCGTGGGATGTGAAGCTGCTCTAAAACCGTGACACCTTCGACCAGACTCGTTCCAAGCACCCCCTTTTGGCATTGCACACTGCGGGTCAGAGCACCAGGGGGGGTCCGATCTCAGAACTCGCAACTGGAGGTGGCTCTACATTCTGCCCTGTAAGCTCCGCTGTGGCGGGTGCGCTGAGTCAAAAGAGAAAAAGGCTTCAACGATGCTGAGCTCCCCGCTCTCCTCCTTGCGAGTCTCGTCCATCTCAATCTGCAAGCATAGCGGGTAAAAGCGGCAGGCGATGCAAGAGCCGGGCACGGCGCAAGGTCGAATCTGAAACCCAAAAGACAGAAACCGCCAGAGAGCTCTCAAAACGACAACGCCCACAAGCAGGAGAAGGGAAATCTGCAGATTTAACGATTTACCAATCGCCAAAGCCTGCAACTGGGCGAGCTCGGCAAGCTCCCGTTGCAGCGTGGCCGCCTCGCCTGCGATCGCATCAAGATTAAGCATCGACTAAAGGATCTTGTGGCTGCTCAACCAGATTCTAACAAGCTTTGATGTCCTTGCTGATTTTCGGAAGTGCTCAGACGTGTCGAAGCAAAGGGCGAGATGTCCCAAAAAAACGTTAACACCAAGTCTTCAGTACAAGCTTTCCTGATCTTCAGACACGCAGAGTCCATCACGAGTCAGCAGATGCAGCAAAAGTGCACGCATGTCTAACCACCAAGACCGTTCGGAATGCCACGGAAAACGATACAGAAGCATAGTCTCGACAGTACACGGTGGAATCTTTCCGCTGCAGTTGAGGGGACGCTGGCACCACGGCTAAGGTCGGGGCTCTTCAGAGTCTCGGACTCAGAGGATTTCTTGTCAACCTTCCATTAGATGTATTTTGCTGAGGCCGTCTGGCGAGCGCTCTTCGGCCTTGGCCGACAGCTTCTCCTTGGTGCTGGTGAGGTCGTCCACCTTCTCCTGGCGCTTCATCGCATGGCCAGCGCACAAGTGGCATCAGCTACTGCCATGGGCCTTCGTCTTGGCCTTCTCCTCATCGCAATAAGCCTTCTTTGTCTGGTCGGCTGCAGCCTGACAAAATGCTCTTACTGAGGCAAACCACACTACATCGGACGCGAAGCAGAAAACCCACTCCCCTAGCAGGTGCCTCCTCCTTGCGGCTGTCAATCATGTTCTGGATGAGTTCCTTGACCTGTCGGGGCTTCGGCAAGTTAGATCAAGTGGAAGCTGAAGGCCGGGACCTTGCCCGTTTCCGAAGCGGTTAGGACCGCAGAAGGAACAGTAGCGGAGCCAGGAAAGAAGCTCTAGCCGGCCTTGGCGAAGACGTCTTCGGACTGGCCTGGACTGCAGCTGCCCCAAATGCCCCCCCTGTGCTCCAGGAAATTGAGCTTTGTGTCCTACTCGCTTCGTCCTCGTCTTACAACGGCATTCGAGGCGGGCACGTGTCTGCAAGAGCGACTCGATGTTGGAGGCCAACGTCTCCAAGCCACTGGACTGGGACTGGCAGCGGCGACGAGGGGTTATGGTGATTTAAATTGACACGCTTCACCACCACTGCCATGCTAGCGGCTGGGACGATGATCATCATCATCATCATCATGATCATGATCATGATGATGGCGACGATGATTAGCTCTGTCTTCTTATTGTTCATCATCTTCATTTTCATCTTCCTCATCATAAACATAATGAAGCTTAAACGCAAAACCATGACGAGGAGGACGCCTCTGGTGGTGCCAGTGTCGGTGCCGGTGCTGGTGTTGGTGTGGGGCATGTCAAACTGACTTGCTGTTGCGTCGCATCCAAGAGTGACCTCGTTCGTAAGACCTACATTGGCTGACGGCGGTCGTACATTCTCTTGTGCATGTTCTCAATCGCCGCCTGAAAAAGCAACTGACTTTCGATACGACGAAAGTAGATGCAGGTGCCGAAGCTCCACTCCGACGGTCATGGTGCACCGTTACTTTCCTATTCTGATACCGAGCCACGCATTTGTGACCCCATCCAGACTAGCTCCAAAGCTTTACTAGTGCGCCTAGGAGCACGAGTGCCGCACCCCTGCACCTTCTGAAGAATTCAATCAAGGTTACGCAGAAAGGAACCCTGGTAAAGAAAAAGTTCACAGATTCGACCAATACAGGAAAAGGAAACTAAAAAGCAGTGCGAAAAAAAGCTGGCATTGAAAAGCAATTGGCGCATCACGTGAGGACAGATAGGTCATCGAGGGCAAGAAGAAGAGTTACTCGCATGTACACCAGCAGGCATAAACACCTGCTTGTAGCAAGGGAAAACCAGGGCGTGAAACCACCAAATGTAACCCCCTGCCTTCTTAGCCAGTGTGCGCACCATCTTGACGACCTCAAAGCTCCTGCAGCTGCTCTACAGGGTGCCACAGGAGCAACACAAGCACTAGGACACTAGGATTCTCCAACTCACGGTGCTACTCCGCATCTCCTGATGTCAGGCTGAGAGCTGTTGGATCGAGTCTGGCCTGAGATGCGAGACCAATCTGCGAGTCAGCGGAGGCGGGCGGGACTTCTGTGCGAATCGGAAGACTAGATGTACTGCAGCTTATGTGGCACCTGGGACACCTGCTGTGCTCGTTCACCTGCCGTCGAACAGACGGGCGGCCGATTTGAGACTCCGACAAACAGGCACCAAAGCGCACGCCTTCCTAGCAAGTCAAAACAGACCTGCAGTACTGAATCCGGGCGCCTGCAGAAACATGGTCTTGTAGACACTCGCCTGGAAAATGAGCACCGAGCTCAGCAGTGCTTCAGCCGACAACACGATTCATGCTTCCCAGAAGAAGAAACCTTCACAACATGATTCGTGTTCATTTCAGGAGCTGGCGTCTGGTCTTATCCAGATACGGGTCGCCGGTTGGAGTCTCAGGTTTGGAGCAGAGCTGCAGGGAGCACTCCCAAGAGAATTCCCGGAAGATGGCCAGCTCAGTTCGCTTGGGTGCTCAACCCTAAACCCCAAAGCCTCAACCCTAAAACCGACTTCCCAAGCTTCAGAAGCCGGGCCTGGGCATTGCCCGTCTTCTCGGCCAGAACCTCCTCCGCTTTCTTCAGGGCCTCAGGAGCTCAAGGGTTCAGTAGGATGTACGTACATGAAGATGCCATGCCGATCTAAACAGGCGAAGAGATAAACATATGCATAATATACACAATACAAATACAAACACTGACACATTCATATACCTATGCATATACAAACACAAGCACAAAAACAAGCACAAAAGCATAAATACAAAAGCAAATGCAAACACAGATAATTGTGCGTGTACATACACAAATAAATATATATATATACATAGATAGATATATATATATATATACGTATATGTACATATATGTCTATATGTAGTATGTATCATGTGTGTACATCCCATGCAAAACCACGCAGAATCGGGGGCGTTTTCTTCTGTTGGCCTCCAGCTCTTCGGCGCGGCTCGCCTTGGACTCCTTGGGACCCGGAGGGGCTTTTCGCTCAGGGCTTTGGGGCTTTGTAGGGGTTTGGGGTTTAGGGTTTAGGGTTTTGGGATTTAGGGTTTAGGGTTTTAGTGGTTTTGGGGTTCGGGGTTTGGGCTTTCAGGGTTCGGGAGTCTTGCTGGGGCTTTGTGGGAGCTCCTCGAAGTCGGCAGTCGCCTGCGAGCAGCTCGCCTCAGCTTCAAAGCCAAAACACAGCTGCGCTGATCTGCCGGAAGAAACACAGCCGAGGTGAGGTTTGCTAGCGAAGACTCAAAGGCCACGGGACCTCCAGCTTCTGAAGGGACGCCTTGTCGTTGGCAAGGTCCTGACTTGGAGCTTTCTTGAGTTGGAGCGAATCGCGGTCTTGGGACGCACAAAGGAGGCCAGAGCAAGCCAGCCGCGGCCCAAGAATGCCAGAAGCAAGACCTATCAATGAATTTTATATGAAACCTGTGGCCCCTAGAAATACCAAATGCGGTGCGACATCTGCCTGCGAGATGAGTTCGAAGCGACCTGCACACCTGAGGCATGCTTGGGGCCCACGGAAACCTCCTTGGCCGTGCTCCAGCGCCTTAAGCATCCTCCGGCCTTTCAAGCCTATCCTCTAGGGCCTCTAGGGTTTGGGGTTTAGGGTTCAGGGTTTAGGGTTTAGGGGTTTAGGGCTCAGAGATCTTAAACCCCAAACCCCTTGTAGCAACTCGAGCAGCAACCTTGTGGTAGCCCACTACACTGACCCCGAACGGGATCTACTTTCTAGTGAGAGCCCCCTGCCCCCGGAAGACCACTAAGTAATCTTATTATCCATGTCACTGTTAGTATAGCAATATGATTCTGCCAGTCGCACGGCCCGGAGGCCCCGAAAGGCCCGTCCTTCTCGGAGCCCGAGAGGTCGCCCTCTGCGGTGGCCTTGCTCTCGGAGGCCTCGGCCTTAACAGCCTGGCACAGGATCCTTCAGGGGTTTTTAAGGGTTCAGGGCTTAGGGGTTTAGAGTTTAGAGTCTAGGGTTCAGGGTTTGGGGTTTAGGAGTTTAGGGTTTAGGATAGTACAGTATGAGAGCGCCTAAAATATAGAGTCTACCATAGAGAGTATAGAATATATGATCAGATATGAACATGAAGCATAAAGCACAAAGAACAAGGTGCGTAGTACAATGTACATAGTACATGGTACATAGTAGAGCAGTAGACTAGTATGGCATAGCATAGCGTAGCAAAGCATAGCATAGCCTAGCATGACATAATAAGACATGGCATATTATATCACAGCATATGACAACATCATATATTATGGTATAGCATATTGTGTTCTATGCTACATCATCATATCTGATTGGACTGTACCGTACGGTTCCAATTATGTTGCAGTACATACCATGTTGTCATATGTCATGATTCACTACACCTTATGAATTTCCCTACTGTCACTTCGAAAATTATATTCGTTGCATTATATCTTCCTATTTTGTATGATACTGAATTACCCTATCTCTTGCCTAGAATATATTGAACTTTACTACTTTGTCCTAGAGTATCCCATATCATATCATGCTAGGCTATAGTATACTATGTTACATCATCATATACAGAATTATACTATACTAGTCCTTGCAAATTAGATTTCATTCTACTACACGGACAGATCTTCAACGGCATGGCATGATATAACATAACAGGATGTGATATGTCATGACATGACATGATATGACATGATTCGATATTACATTACGATTCAGAAACTTGGAGTGCTTACCTATGCAACTGGATAACAGCATCCTTATGAACCCTTGCCAAAATCCCCTTATGGTATATAGGGTGCCTTGGTCTGCTCTATCTCCTTCTTGTCAGCTGCGATCTGCATCTGAAGTGACTGCTGCAGCCTTCGGGACTAAGCCATGCTCTGTATCAGATTATCACTAGGAAGGGTTTTAGAGCTTGGTGCTTTCTGAGGGCCCTTTTCCATCTGCGTGTTCAGCATCCGAAACCCTGTTTTGAAACATCTCACCAGCATCCTTCGTTCACCCGCTTCTCACAGACAAGATACTTCTTGTACACCTATATTACTAAAGTTACGATACGATTGTCTTCACTGCAGCCGCTAACGGCTGGTGATATACGGCGACTGGTGGTACCAGGAGCTCACCTGAATGCCTTTTTTTCTCATACTGGTGCCGTAATTCGTCACCGCACACAGAAGGGCCTCCTTAGGCCTCCTCTGTGCTGCAACTGAAGGGTCACTCCGGCAAGTTCATCGTCGGAATTGAATCCATTCTGCCGCAACCGAAGCGCATCTCGTAAAGTTTCAGTCGTTGGAATGGGCCCCTGTTGTGCCGCAACTGACAAGCAGCTCGTGCGTGCGTTATTCAATTTACGTGGTGGCGGCCAGACGTGTCCCGTTCTGGCCACTGCGTTTCATGCAGTCAGCAATGGGCTGAATTGACAACCAGTTGTGCGGGGGCATGTCTTGGATGGCGCATGGAGCGCATGAGTTGTGTGCTGTGGCTGGCTGGGCACTGGCGCGTACGAGCAGCCTTTGGCCACTTTTGGAATGATGAATGTTGGCATTGCATCTGCCATACTTGAGGCCCGACTCTCGTTTGCTGTGGCAAGGGGGAGCGTCACAGCCACTGTCGTGGAGATTTCTTGAGGCATGGGCTGGTTGACAGGAAATGAGATGGCTTCGGAGGCGATCACCGCTGGCTGCGGCACTGGCACTGGTTGCGGCACGAGGTTTGCCATGGGACGTGCGGCCAGATGGAACTGCTGGCCAGGATGCGGGTTCGCCCCCGGGCCTCTCAAAGGAGCCTGCTTTGGGGCTCAGTTGTCTCCTAGAGCTGTAGGGTCTCTTTTGTTGACTGTCGCAGCTGTTGGGCCTTCGGGGGTCTCTACGATTCTGTCGCTGGGGAGCTCAAGGAAGTTAAGGTTGGAGGTTTCAGGGTTCAGGGTTGCATGGCCCACTGCAAGCGGCAAGTGGCAGAAGACGGAACTGAGCACCGTACCCTGCTAACCTCCTGAACCCCACGCCCTACGACAGGCTAAAACCTAGACTGTCTTTAACACAAAATTGCAAGAGCAAAACTAGAATCAAATAAAAGTCCTGGCACATGCTGAAATTGATAATTTGTACAGCCACGTTGTCACTCGCATCACAATCAAAAACGTCAGCTTTACACCTTTTGCCGCGGCATTATCATTGTGACTGTCTCACTCATCTTCATCATCCGTCACGGTTGTTCCTTCTGTCTCTGTTGTCAGTAACCATGCGTTCACCTCGATAATTATTGAAACAGCGATTATCTACATCCTATTCAATCCGACAATATTTACAACCACTCAGCAAAGCTCACGAGAAGAGACAGAGCAGACCAGACATAAAACAGACGACTGGGCAAATGAGTGGAAATGCATATGTCTAGAGAAGCGAAAGCAAGGAGTGAGAATGCCTCAGAAGCACGGCAGCTCACAACTGAAGCACCTCTCACCGCGTGCAATGCTGGGCAACCCTAATGCGAGGCCCCAACATGGCGAAGCTGTGCTGAGCCTTCTTGTCCTTGCTTCGACATGACTGCAGAGGCGCCAAAGTCTTCAGGATTTTCGTCTTTGGAAATCTCGAAGCAGACTGGGCTTGTCTACTATTTACTAGGAATGTTGAGAGCATACACCCACCTGCCTCAAACCCGGAATCTTCCCGCATCGCTCCTCGGAGACCAGGGTGTTCAGATTCTCGCGAGCCTTGGACTTCATGTCCTGGCAAAAGGAGCACCAGGCAACATTACCCTCAGCAGCATCATCACACAACGCTGAGCAACATTTGCAGCCGCTGGCCGATCTATATACATACCGCTACATAAACACAGATGCATGAAGATAAATTTACGACGTACAGAAGGGGAAACACGCAAAGGTCACTCACCTTGCCCCGCAGCGTACAGTACTGGTTGTATATATGAACAAGCATAAACGAATATGAGTACATGATATAGATATACCACCTCAATCCATACTGGTGCACTGGAAGATATCTGCGTACCGACGTCCAGAGATCAACACATGTGTAAATACATAAACACAAGGATCAAAAAATAGATAGATTGCTTCAAAAATTAAGTGACAGTATCTAAGGTCTTATCTATACATAAAGACAAGGATCTGCAAAATGCCGTGCGTCACAACATGCCGCGGCGAATGTGAGACAAGTCTGCACGCACGCGTGAGTCTTTCTGTATACTCGTACTATCATGCAGTATTGTTATTGTTACTGCAATTTCTACTATCCAGTCTGAATCTGACTATGATTCTTATGATGATTGTTGTTGTTATGATTATTACTATTACTCTGTATGAGTATAGTTATTACCCTGATTCGCGGCGATGTGATCCCAAACAGCTTCATCTCAAGTCTTCGAGCTCCGCAGGCACCTCTAGGACGGAGAGGATCCCGCCGCTCTTGGGCCTTTGCTCTGCCGTCTTCTGAGCTGGAGCCCAAGAAGGGTTCAAGGGCTCTAAGCCTGAGAACGGCACTCGTAAGCTGCGACCTCCGGAGCCTGCTTGGTTGCACCTCGCCGATGGCCAAGTCAAGCGAAAGTCAAGTCGCGCAGCAAAGCTTGGCGAAGGCTTTTGCAAAGGCTCTTGTCCAGGCTGCTTGCTCCGCCTCGAACCGAGAGCAAGCGAGTGAGTGGGTATGGCCAGTGCCTCCGACACGGGCCTGCCCACTCGACGGGCCTCAAGGGTGCCGCAGGGCACGCGCACAGAGGTGTGCTGTACAAACCAGGCCCTTCGCAAGAGGCCCTGTACAAGAGAGGCTTCTGTACCATGCTGCCAGCGTAGCTGAGCAGCCCTATGCTGACAGAAGCGAAAACTGAGCATCTCATTTGCCCTGCTTCATCATCATGGAGCGCTTCTTCTGCGTCTTCTGCATCTGGGTCTCCTGAACAGAAAAGACAAGCATCGACGACTCGATCATCCAACCTCTCGTGTTCGTTCACCTGCAACAAGCAGCAGCAATGGCAGCATTCTGATGGTCGGGGTTTTCGAGGGCAGGAGAGTCTGCAGCTTTCTGAGACAGGGCGTCCTCATCCCCGTTGGGCTTCCACAGCCCGCGGTGCAGGACTTCTGCAGCTGCATCATGAACCTGGATTTGAAGTGCGAGGATGGTGCGCTTATCGTCGCTGACGTTACTGCACGCTTCAAGCGAGGACGTTCAAAAGAAGATAAAGATAGGATATGCCAAGGTCTTTCAACAAGGGCTGGCCGGCCTTCTCCCAGCCGTGGAAGCGGCCGCGCTGGCTCAGCGTGCCGACGGCATTCGGGAAGGCATGGTGCACCTGATTTTTAAGCGCTTGTCCTGCTGCAAC
>CAJNJA010019404.1:0-10245 GCA_905231915.1 Symbiodinium necroappetens
CCCTAAACCCTAAACCCTAAACCCCAAAACCCCAAAACCCTAAACCCTAAACCCCAAAACCCCAAAACCCCAAAAACCTAAACCCTAAACCCTAAAACCCCAAAACCCTAAACCCTAGACACTTTAGGCCTCCCTGAGGCCCTTCAGGTCACTCCAGCTCCCATTTAAGGCTGCCAGCTGGGAGGAGGGCTCAGGTTTAGGCTTTAGGGTTTAGGGGTTTAGAGTTTAGGGGTTTAGAGGTTTAGGGTTAGGCTGTAGGGCTTATAAGGGAGGTCCGCAGAATCAGGGTTTTACAGGCGATTTGGTAGCGTCGATATAAGGTTTTCATGAGTTCCTGTCGGGTTAACCCCTAAACCCTAAACCCTAAACCCTTAACATACATGCCTATGAGACCCAGGGTTTTAAGGTCGTGTTGTACTATGGTTACTTTAGGGAACCGGAGGGAATAATTGATGATTCTTCAGCTCCCGTTTTCAAGCTGGGAGATCACGGACACCACCAGGTTCTCCACTGAAGCAGTCTGATGCAGTGCATTTTTTTTCACAGTGCCACTTCTCAGGATGGCCGTCAGAAACTTAAAGAAATTCAGGCGCAAGTGTCGCTCCTAATTCCTCTGTTTGTCAGTCGGGGCAACTCTAAACCTTAATTAAACCCTAAACCCATGATTAGCCACAAATCTTAGCACAAAGAGCACCAATCTCTGAATCTAGTAGACGCGGCCACATTGGCAACATTCCGCAGAAGCTGCCTGACAATTTGTGGATAATACCATGTGGTTTCACATGATGTATGGTCCCCTTTTTCTGGAAAACTCCACTACCTGCCCCCTAAACCCTAAACCCTAAGCCCCCTAAACCCTAAACCCTAAACCTGCCCATGCCACCTCCTCTTCGTCGCGCATCTGCTTCTCAGCCTCCTCTCGGGCGAGTCGCTCGGCCTCCTTCGCATGAACCGGAACGCGCTAATATCGATCTAAGGTTGAGGGTTCAGGGCTTTAGGGTTTAGGGCTTAGGGTTTAGGGCTTTATGTAGGGCTTTAGGGCTTAAGGCTTAGGGCCTACATAATGACCAAAACTGTTGTTGGGAGGTCCTTATTCTCAACCGCAAACCGTTAGCTGTTAGTTTGCTGTGCAGCTGGCCAGAACCATCCACTGGAACATTGGTGGATGCTGGGGCACGACAGTTGGGACACTGGCTGATATCTTATTGAGGTTCAGGGGCTCTGTGCATCACTGAGAACCACAATCTGGCGTCTCTCTGGTGTGAGTGTACATGGAGATCGGAATCCGGTTCACGGCCTGTTGGCTGCAGAGACTGTTTGCAAAACGCCTGTGAACATGCCCATATCAAGACACTCTACCCTGCCCCTAAACCCTAAACCCTAAACTTTAAACCCTAAACCCTAAACCCTAAACCCTCTACCCTAAACCCTTCCGCCCTAAACTCCATCACAGTCCCCTCGAACTTCATCAACCTCCCCAGGCAGATCGTCACATACACCAACTTGGGCTTCGGGGTCCGGGTGGGGTGTGTGTGTGTGTATGTATGTATGTATGTATGTATGCATGTAAGCATGTATGCATGTATGCATGTATGCATGTATGCAAGTATGCACGTATGCATGTATGTATGCATGTATGTATGCATGTATGCATGTATGCATGTATGCATGATTGCATGTTTGCATGTATGTATGTATGTATGTATGTATGTATGTATGTATGTATGTATATATATATTTATATGTATGTATGTATGTATGTATGTATGTATGTATGTATGCATGTAAGCATGTATGCATGTATGCATGTATGCAAGTATGCACGTATGCATGTATGTATGTGTGTATGTGTGTATGTATGTGTATTTATGTGTATATGTATATATACACATGTATAGATAGAATCCCCCAAATCCGTTCAGAAGGCACGGATTTTCCAAAGTAGATAGCTTGGCCAATTGATCCTAAGCACCCATATGCAGCAACAAAGAGATCTTTAAAGAACGCTTCTTAAGGCACCCTTACAGCACCTAGGAACCTTAAAGGAACAGCCTACACCTTCAACCCTAAACCCTAAACCCTAAATCCTAAACCTTACATCCTAAACCCTAAACCCTAAGCCCTATAAACCCTAAATCCTAAACCCTGAACCCAAAATCCTTAAAAACAGGGACCCCCTCGGCTCTTGCCGTGCCTCTTCAGCCAAGCGCCTTTGCTCGCGAGCCTCAAATGAAAACCGATGCGCTGGCGTATCCATCGTTTCGGGGCTCTACAAGGCTTCGCGGCAGGGTTTTCTAAGGGTTCGGTTTTGTAAGGGTTCTAGTGGTGATTGTTCTTTTTTTTTTACGGGTTCCTTAGATTTAAGGTTCCTTAGAGTTTGGAAGGGTTATCGCAAGAGGTCTTCAAGCGTTGTACAAGGGTTCTTTAAGGGCATCGGGTCTGGAGTTTGGGGTTAATGTAGGGTCCTTAATAATTAGAATAGGTTTTTGGGGGTTCCTTATTATAATTATAGTCTAATATACCCCAAACCCTACTCTAATTATTAAGGCCCCTTTTCTTAAGTCAAGAGCCACCAAGCAAAACAAGCCCGAATCTTCAGGCCAAGGTCATGGTTTAGGGTTTAGGGTTTCATGTCCTCGACACCCTCAGCCCAGCCACATGCCTCATACACAAACTCAAAACCAAGGATCTCGATTCGGCTTCTAGAGCTCGGGGCCAAGTACCTAATAATCATATAATCTCCCAAACATTAATTAACCTAGATAACTACCATCCGCAACCAAAGTACCTTATTCTTGGGCCCTTTGGACCCTTAGGGTAGGGCTTGGGGCCACCATCGTGATGGAGTGGCGGAAACCGGGTCTGGTCAATCCTGTACACGGTGGTCACGAGCAACTGGCGGCAGCCGAGGGCCATGCCATCGAACGACTAAACTGTAAACACCCTGAACTCTACACCCTAAACACTGAAACCCTAAAGCCCTAAATCCTAAACCCTAAACCCTAAACCCCTAAACCCTAAGCCTCTGAACTCTTAAACCCCTAAACCCCTAAACCCCTAAACACCTAAACCCCTAACCCCTAAACCCTCAACTTTCAAGATCAAGGTTCTTAAGTCAAGGGTTCCAGGCTTAGTCACATCGGGCGCTGGGGCCCTAGGGCTTACCGTAATGAGTTGCACCAAGACACCGCTTCGTCGCGCTCTGCTCTCTCCAGCTCCTGCCGTCTTCTGTTTAGGGTTTAGGGGTTAGGGGTTTAGGGGTTTAGGGTTTAGGGGTTTAGGCTTTAGGGTTTGGGGTTCAGGGCCTTCTGGCTGCATCTCAAACATGTTGGATCCCGAAATAGGTACAGTGCGCCACGCTCTAACATGACATGAGACTTTGAGTTAGCATGCCACCCTCAACATGAGCCACCGAGTTCAGAGGAAGCCTCCAAAAACAAACATGAGGACCATTGGGTTGCTCTGTCGCTTCTGTAGTTTAGGATTTTGGCCGTCACCTGAACACTTGACGTCTTGGGACTGGCATTCGGCAAGGTGTACCCTAAATTGACGAGTTTCATGGCCCGGCTGCTATGACACTTCAGACTCAGGGTACCTCAGATGTTGTCATACCCAGATTACCAGCCCCAAATCCTAAACCCTGCACCCACCACACCACAGCAGGCATCGTGCAGCAGGCCGTGAAACAGGAGTTCTGGCACCGCTGCTCCTTTTAACCCTAAACCCTAAACCCTAAACCCTAAACCCACTGCAGGCCCTGAATCCCAAAACTAAACCCTGCAAGCCCGAAGCCCCGAAGCCTTAAACCTGAACTCCCCATTCCCTTAACATAACCCTAATTGCTCAAAAATGGCCCGAAAAGCCTTGTGTAGTATGCCAAAAACCCTTAAAATATGAGTCCTTAGAGCCTTAGCCCTAAACCCTAAACCCTAAACCCTAAACCGTTAGGGTAAAGAGCCAGGCGCCCTCACCCCTAAGGATGGAGTCTCTTTTGCTCCGGGCGCGCCGGTGCGAGGTCGCTCGGGATGTTACTTATAGTCTCCGTTGTAGTTCTTTTGAATTTGTGCCTTCGCCGAGAATATATATATATATATACATATATACATATATATATTTATTTCTTTATTTATATTTATATATATATATATGTATATATTTATTTATTTATCTATATTTTCTTTATATCTATTTATATTTATTTATAGTTGTTTATATTCATTTATTTTTTATATTTATTTCTGTATTTATTTATATTTATTTATATTTGTTTGTAATTATTTATATTTTTGCAATTTATTTGCTTGTATATTTATTTATATTTAGATCCTACAAGGAAACCTCAAAAAGGAGCTACAGTGGAGACTGTAGGTATGTTCGGGTTGAACTGTGTCCCGTAGGGTCCGGGAGCCCTACCAAGGCCCAGTGGCCTGGATGATTCGTAGAGTTTTCGTTGGTGTTGCCTTGTCAGCCTCCCTAAACCCTAAACTCTAAAACCCTGAACCCTAAATCCTAGTCTCCTTGTGTACCCGGGCATATTAAGGGTTGAGGGCTTAGGGTTTTACTACCGAGCTGCATATGGAATTCTTACGCCAAGGTAGAAAAGGGATTACTTACGAGCGCTCTTGGAGCCTCAATCCCGATGGCGGACTCATGCGAGGCGTAGGGGCTTCCTTCAAGTAAGAGCTTTTTCTATGATCTTGATCTAGAGTTCATGTTTCTCAGAGAATAGAGCGAGAGCAATGACATTATCAACTGTATCCCGCTGTCGAATGACTAGACTCGCAGTATTTGTTGGTGTGTGATGAATGAAGGCCACATGCAACGCCACAAAAGTGCCTTACAGCACGCCGCACTTCGAGGTCATGGCTTCACCCAGCTGTCGCTTCACAGAGCTCTGATGCTGCGCCGGGAAGCCTCTGCTGATCTTAGTTGTTCCGTATCCTGTGGGAGGTTATAGATGGACTATAATAATATCTCAACAAGGTTCAAGGCTACCTATCATGATGCTGCTGCTGCTGCTGCTGCTGCTGCTTCTACTACTACTACTACTACTACGACGACGACGACGACGACTACTACTACTACTGCCACTGAAGAGGCTATCGAAGCCATGGATTCCGCGATCATGGGGAACCTTCTGACCCTAGCCCTGAATTTGTAAAGCCATTGAAAGCTAAACCGCTAAGCCTATATAGCCGAATGAAGAGCTTAGAGTTTATGATTTAAGGGTTAGGGAAAAGGGGGGAAAGGGTTTAGATTCAAACCAGGCAGCCAGACTCTGCGCCTGACGAACACAAAAGGCCAACAGAGCAGTTTAGCTTAGATAGCATAAGCATCAAGCCCCCGAAGCCTCAAGCCCTCAACCAACCGGAGCCATCGCAGCACCCCACTTACCTGCAAGCTCGGTCGTTGCTGAGGAGTTCGTCGGACTTAGACTTTTGTTCCGGGGCTGCTGTAACTCGGACCCCGGGAGGTAAGTTCGAAGTCTTCGGGGCCACGGAACCGGAATTAATACCGGAGACTGAATGATGAGATAAGGGTTTTAGGGGATACTATTGATGATATAAAATCTGCATTACCTTAAGGACCCTAAACTATGGAAGTTGTGGTAAATTCCTTATTCTGGGTAATGCAGGAGTTTTATCATCAACCGTATGAGCGGGATATGACTATTATCACATGGAGCCTGTACTCAAGCCCCTTTCTTCGGCTTTGGCGCAGCGCTGGCCTGCTTGGTGGAGCTCGTAATTGACATCAGGCGATTCGTGAAATGCAGGTGAATTCAGGGTAAAGTGTAGGCTCCTACTAGGGTACCTATTACTATTACTACTATTACTACTATTATTACTATTATTACTATGATTACTATTACGATCACGACTACTATTACTATTATTATTACTGTTACGATTACTATTACTATTACGATTACTACTACTGTTACTGTGTAGCTTTAGCAGAATCCACTGAACACGCCAAACCCCTGTAGCCCGAACCAGAAGCCACATATCTACCCTAACTTATACCTGTTACCGAAAAGACCTACTTCTTAGGGTTCCTTCTTATGGTTTCTATATATACCCATAGGCTTCTAAGCAGCTCCTTTTTGGGATTACCTTATAGGATTCTAAATATAGACCACAAAAAGGAACTACTTAGGGGCCTATGGGTGGTTTCTGAAACAGGTAGGTCTTTTCCTTTACCCATTACACTCTAAACCGAAAGATGACAAGTCAAGACTCCGTGAGCTTCGACGAAAGCTCCGATTGAGTCCTGCAGAAACCACGCATCTTCGAATCCGTAGACTCTGCTCTGCAAGTCCGAGCATGTGCCAGGCTAAGATTTTTTTTTTTGTGTGTGTGTGTGTGTGTTTGGTCAGCAGCTCCTCGATAGAGAGTATTCAGACAAAAGCAGGCAAGGCTCAGGATCTTGCGATGTAAGCTTGGGGGCGTGTAAGGAACTATGGATTTAGCTCGTGATGCGCTTGAGGTGTCCCGGCATGCGACGGCCGTACCCCAGCAGCAAATCGAGATTCCCACCATCGATGCACCATGAGTCTGCATGATGCTCACTTGCATGGTGCAGTTGTCTGTACGACCATAAGTGAGCTCTACCATGTTCACAGAAGAGATGCGGCGACTGGCAACCTGAATCAGAACAGTTGAGTCGGGCGGGGAAAACAACCTTCAATCGTCAACAATCGACACACGCCCGTCTCCGACCCGAAACCCTTTGCCCAGTCAACCCACTTTCAGCCGGAAGCCTAAATCTAAACCCTGAACCCCTGCACCCCATCTGCTACTCCTCCCTAAACCCTAAACTTATTTATGTAAACCCTAAACCCTAAACCCTAAACTTTAAACCCTAAACCCGAAACCCTAAACTTATTTAAACCCTAAACCCTAAACTTTAAACCCTAGACCTGAAACCCTAAACCCTTGTCAAACCCAACCTGCTTGCTCTGGCCCTCGCTGGGCGCCCACCGGAGTTGCAGCGCGCGGCCGTCTGGGTGGCTCACCTCCATGGGGTGATTTTAGGGTTTAGGGTTTATAGGGTTTATAGGGTTTATAAGGTTTATAGGGTTTATAGGGCTTATAGGGTTTATAGGGTTTATAGGGTTCATAGGGCTTTTAGGGTTTATAGGGTTTAGGGTTTAAGGTTTAGGGTTTTGGGCAGGTGTGGCAGTGTAGTTCTGCTGCTGCCGCTGCTCCCCACTTACATCCTAACTATACAGTCTAAGCAAACTGCAAGGGCTTCTTACGGCGTATCTCAACTCCTTTAAAACTATTTTGGTTCAGAAAGGGCTCAAATTTTGATCCCCAAATCTACACACTACCCATAGGCCCCTAAGTAGTTCCTTTGGTTTATATTTAGAATCCTATAAGGTAATCCTAAAAAGGAACTACTTAGGGGCCTATGGGTACGCCCTGCAACCCCCTCCCAATAGACGAGCGCCTGGACATTGCACACTGGCGCCGGGAGCTCTCCGTCAACTTCGCTGCCTTCGATGCTCCACAAAAGAATTAGGAACTTCTTTAGGTTTAGGGTTTGGGGTTTAGGGTTTAGGGTCTAGGGTTCTCCCCTAAACCCTAAACCCTACACCGAATTAAACTTAGGTTCAGTGGGTTCTTCTTAACGTCAGGAACTTAGATCAAGTTATCAGACGAAGGCTTTAATACGGCTTCCTTTTCATAGCTGCAACTGAAACTAAATTCCCTGGAGTTCTGGATAACCACAGCTTAAAGGTACATTAGCAGGGTTTATATATCCTGCATTACCTTAAGGATCCTAAACTACCGGAATTATGGTATATTCCTTATTATGGGTCATGCAGGGTTTATATCATCAACTGTAGGACCCTCTGTTTCGTTGAGCACGCTGGGCAGCTTCGCTTGAGCCGTGGGTGTTGCTGCCAAGGACCCGGTTCGAGGTGGCACCTATAGGCTCCATCGTGGTTCCTTTTTGTGGCTTATATTTCGGACCCTCTAAGATAACCGCAAAAAATGAACTACAATGGAGCCTGTGGGTAGAATAGGGTTCAAGGCTGACCGGGCTCAGAGCTTTTCGAGTTCAAGATTCGGGATTCAGGATTTGGGTTTGTTTCGGGGTAGGATTAGGGTTTAGAGTTTAGGGTTTAGAACAGCAGCAGCAGCAGCAACGGCAACTGCAGCAACGCCACCAAACCATTAAAAAATAACGACGACAATGAGAGCAGCACGTGCAAGAGGATGCGCTCTTAGTGATCCGATGCCTTCAACCAAAGTCCAATAATCAGCATTAAAACCTCCAAATCAAATCCGTTACCCCAAATCCTTGAAGTCCAGACCGCTAAACCCTAATCCCAAACTCACTATTCAAAGTGGTTTCAACTTCAACCACTAAGCCCTACACCCTAACTAAACCCTAAACCCTCAACCCCAAACCCCTAAGTAAACCCTAAACCCTCAACCTCAACCGCCTAAGTAGACCCTATAGAACCTAAACCCCTAAGTAAACCCTAAACCCTCAACCTCAAACCCCTACCTAAACCCTAAACTCCTAAGCCCTGAAGGCCCTATCTTTCCAGTCCCGTTCAAAGTTTGCGGTATCGGCCGGCTCGCCTGCAATTTGTAGGGCTCCAAATAGCCCAAAGTAGGTCCTACCCATAGGCTCCAAAGTAGTTCCTTTTTGGGGTTACCTTTTAGGATAAAACAATATAAACCACAAAAAGGAACTACTTTGGAGCCTATGGGTATGTATAGATTTTAGGCCCCAAAGTAGGTACCATTTGCATACTTGGAGCCCTGCGCCTGTATCCAGCTGAAGCCACAAAACCAGGGAATGCCGCTCCCCGCGAGTTACCTCAGGAACTTTAGGGTTTAAGGTTGAGGGGTTTAGGGTTTAGGGTTTACCCATACGCTCTTAAGTAGTTCCTTTTTGGGGATTACCTTATAGGATTCTAAATATCAGCCACAAAAAAGAACTACTTAGGGGCCTATGGGTAAAGGCCAAGGGTTCAGGGTTCAGGGGTTTAGGGTTGGGACTCTTAGAAAGCTGGAACGTGGCTTTAGGATAATTAGTTCTGGGATTCCCTCGACTCAGTCTGGCTTTGGGGACTTGCCGGCTTCCCAGAAAGAAAGACGCTGGTGGGAGTTACGGGATATTTATGGTCTAGGGTTTAGTGCAGCTAAAGATATTTAGTGTGGGCCTTTTCCTCCATTGACGCTCGTTTTTGTTGGATCGCCTTATTTGGTCGCGTCCCGGTCCTAACCATCAGGCTCGTTGACCAAAATGGGCAAGATACACCTCCCTAAACCGTAAAACCTGAACAACGGTGGCGTGTGTTTGTGGACTTGGGGTTTGGGAACAGAAGGATGGTAAGGAGTTTGAACAACTGCCCACATCTCTGTAAGTGGGAGTTAGGATTAGGGAGACCCTTGGGGATATAGACCCCCTCAATAAGGTCCCTTTTCAGAGAGCCACAAGTAGGGTTCAGAAGGGCCCCCCTTTAAGGGGTCTCCCTAATACTACCTAGGAATAAGACCATCCGTTCCCTCTGCCTGCCTGATGCCTGCATCTTTTTTGATGGCTCTTGCCGGGATTATCGCATTCCCTCCCGGAGCCTTCCCTAAACCCATCGGAACCTATTTTTTTGTAGGGTCCCTGTAAATTAACCTACAAAAAGTGGGTTTTGGTAGGTTATACGGTATACCTACAGATTGTCCTGGCCGTCACGATCCAGGCCCGATGCAACGTCTCAACTGCCAAGGATCCTCGGCCCTGGCGGCAGAAAACCTATCAACAAACACAGGGGGTTGGCTTTAGGGCTTAGGGGTTTAGGGGTTTAGGGTCTATATAGGGTTTAGGGGTATAGGGTTTAGGTCGCAGGGCTTAGGGTGTCTGGGCGGACTACCATCGTCAATGCCCAACCCCTAAGACCAAAGTGGAGACTGGGCATCCCCGCCGGCGTCACCCGGTGCGTAACGTGGGAAGGGAACATGATCGCCTGACCCGCATCGCGCGATGCGTTCACCTGGGAAATGTCCCAGCAACCCTCTCTGCAGGCTCCGATTATACGCTTTGTTGCGCATGTAACTATATGATTCATGTGTCTGAGGTCGCTAAACTCGCAGAGAGGCTGCAGGGCCCAAAGCCCTCAACCCTAAACCCCTAAACCCTAAACCCCTAAACCCCAAACCCCTAAACCCCTAAACGCTAAACCCCTAAACCCTAAATGCTAAACCCCTAAACCCTAAACCCCCCCCA
>CAJNJA010019405.1:0-10245 GCA_905231915.1 Symbiodinium necroappetens
CTATGCCTATATCTATATCTATATCTTTAGCTATAAGCATAACCCATAACTCACCCATCCATCCATCCATCCATCCATCCATACACATAAGCACATGCATGTATCATAACACTGCGGCCATAGAACTATATCTACAACTCAAAAGTAAGAAGTCTGCGAGCAGAAGTTCCTGCAGCTTTTGATCCTGTATGTTGCTTACAGATCATGCTTAGCGTTTAGGGCCTAGGTTCTCCTCAGCAACAAACAAAACAGAAGTGGCCTCACCAGCTGCAGGGCAGGACTGGCTTTCCAGCACCATCCGGATGCTGTAGGGCTTCACCAGGTTCACCACAAGATTGTCCTCCCAGGGGTTGAGGGTTCGGTCTTGGGGTTCCGGCAGCCTCCCGTTCTAAACCCTTATGCCGAGAAATCTCGTTTAAGCCATACCATGACACCGGTGTTCTTGAAGGCTTTGGGAATCTAACACTCTACCGAAGCAAAGCCAGCAGAAAGATTGAAAGCTGCATAAAGGTGATGGAGAGTCCTTCCCCAGCTTAAGCATGCACGCTTCGGAGTTCGAGGGCTCAGTGACAGTGTGAGATCTCCGGAGGTTCCATCAAGCAGTCTTGTGCTTTATAGCTGTAGCGCAAGGGCCGTGAACAAGCACTTAAGGGTTATAGTACACTAGAGACTCGAGCCATTCAGGGACTGCCGGGGGGTACTGAGACTAACCACAGTGAGATTCAGACCTCTGCATTACAGCAGCCGGCCCGGGCTATGGGTGTGCAGCCATATTATATCCCAGCAGGTCACAGGGGAAAAACAGACAAACAGGAACCCGTGAGTCGGAACCAAGGGCCCAACCTGAAACTTTGATTGGGTTCAGGGGCTTCCGGTTTCGCTTTTATATAGGGGTTTAGGGGTTTGGGGGGTTTAGTTCGGGCGTCAACCTCCCACCCACCAGCCCAACATCAAAGCCGGCTGGGATATGCTGGGATCGGATTCTTCTGGGCTATTGGCTTCAGAAGATCTTGAAAGCCCTACAGCACGAAGATCCTAACCTCTAACTTTTTTTGAGGAGGGGCTGCTCCGAACCTCTTCCAGAAATCCCTCCAGCTTGCAGACTGGATCGGTAAGTCACATCCCTGCCCCCCAGCCCTAAAACCAAAGTCTCTCTGGTCCTGATCTGGGCAGTACTGGACCGTGTACTCGTACTTGGCAAGACCACCTGTGCTCCGATCTGTTAAGACTTCGTGGGTTAACCGAGGTAGTTTTTGGAAGCTAGGAGGGTTTGATAGGCTTTCGATGTAGGGTTTATAACCGGGTTCTTCGGGGTTTGGTTTGCTTGTTTTGTCGTGCTTCCCGGTTCCTTTCCGTCTGCAGATGCATCCCGAACCCCGACGTAGAAGGGTTTAGGAAGTTTAGGGTGTATAGACTTCAGGACTTCTAGGATCTGGGGTGATCTGGGGCTACAGGCTTCAAGATTACAGGTGTTAAGGTAAGGCTTGCACGGGGTTCCAGACAAGGCTTGCGGGAATGGGTTGCTTGATCCTAGTTGTCCAGTTTCTCATGTAGTGTAACTTCTGTTGATGAGGGACTGCAACGGGAACTGAGGGTCCGATCTAGCCTAATCCTTGCGATTACGTTGCCAAGCCGCCAAAGCAGCATGCTTGACTACTAGGTGATACTCCGGCCGATAAGAATCCCAATTAACGAGCAGAAGACTTGTGTGTATGACTATCTTCCTACGCAGGGCTGGCAGGGACGGGGGGGTTGTCTCCTCAAAACACCCACTCAAGGCTTCAAACCGACAACCCTAAACACTCATCTCTATGAGCCATAAACCCTAAAGCTCTAAATTTCAAAACTGTACAAACCACAGCTAGGTTGCAGCCGTGGTCGTTCTCGATGGTGATGACATTGGCGTCGTTCTGGAACTGGGCACCATCGCACTCAGCCGACTGAGGGCCCTCTGCCTCCGAGAGCAGTAGAAAAAGTCGGATTTCACATAGGACGCGGTCTCTGGTTTGGGGTGTATGGCTTAAGGTTTGGGCAGGGTTGGACAGGACTTATTTTGAAAGCCTCGGACACTAACCACGGCTTGTAAACAAAAAGCAGATGGGCTCATGAGCACCAGGGCCTCAACAGAAGATAGCTTGGGGTTCAGGGTTAAAACCTCGCGGCATAGTGGTTCCTTTTTCTTCTACTAACCCATTTTAGGTTCCCAGGCTTTGTGTTCAGGCCGTAGGCGCGTAGCTCTGCGCTGCAGGAAACAACCTGATTAACACACCCCTGGTTCTTACTTGGGTATCTTCACCCTGGGTATACAGACATCTCATCTCGTTCCCACAACAAAACCGGCCTAAACCTTTCAACGCCCCCACACCCAACATCAAAAACCTTCAACTCTACTGCAACACCGGTCACGCAAATCCGTGCTGGGCCTTCAAATCCACAATGCCCACGGCACCATCGTGACCTGGGCTCTGGGACAGTACCCTGAGGCTCCAAATAGCCCAAAGTAGGTACTATCTACAGACTTTAGACCCCAAAGTAGGTACTATTTGTATACTTGGAGCCCTAGGGGTATGACGATGACGATTATGTTTATTACTATTTATTGTTGCTATTACTATTATTATTGTTGTTGCTGTTGTTATTTGATTATTCGAAAGCCTTCCCGGCATTTTGTAGGCGTCGAAGGCTTAAGTTTGAAGGCGTATGTTCTCACACTGGGACTTGCCACGTGAGCTTGGGGGTTAGGGCTTAGAAGGTTCAAACCTTACACCATGGTTCAATGATGTCAGCTTCTGTAGCAGATTTGGGTCCCAGAAGAAGAGGGCACCCAAATAGAGAACCCTAAACAGTAGTATCCTTCATGCGAAGGAACTCCGATTTTCTGACCATGCATATAATTAATGTGGAAAAATACTTCGAACTACATCTAGAATCTCTGCCAGACCCTTCAACAGACCCTGTAACGGACCCGTAAACCTTCCTTTTTTGGAAAGTTTCGGGCTTGACGTTCCTGAGAAGCGCATGCTCTTCCGCAAGCTGGTGCAGGATTCGGGTCGCGCTTGTCCGTTTTCTATGTGTTAAAAACCGCGTAACATATCCAGACACCCTCAAGTATACATCATCAGGGTCTTATGTTTGCCGTTGGTGGAGCTGCAGGGGTGTTTACAAAGGAGGATCTGCTCTTAAGGCAGAATATGGGGCTCTCCGGGATTGTCCTTAAGTAGAACTCCTGCAGTAAGCCTTATAGAAACCGATGCCTTGAATACTTGCCGGGTCCAGGGACTCACCACGTGAATATTGAAGGTCTGCGTGAGCAAGGTGCCACCAAAGCAGACCTGCAGAAGGAAATCCAAAAAACCCGAGAGGCCTTAGTTACGGAATAAGGTTGTAGGATTTGAATTAAAGCTCGAGTGGTCTATCAACGATTTAGACTTAGTTGCATGAAGGGCTTGGTTCTTAAGGGTCTTTGGGCTCTGGATTTTTGTTTCCAAGCGGACCCCTCACTGGATGGCAGGGGTTAGTTGGTTTTACATTGAAAATCGGTCATGGATCAGGCCCGATACATAATAGGAGAATGAGGAGATCTGAACCGAAGAGCCGCATGTGAAGGTCCAAGCTACCGCCTTACAATTCCCTCGCGTTTAGCCCGAAGCTTGTGATCCAAGTCTCCGGAGCCGAGCTACGGCTGCGACTTGTAGGTTTTAGGGTAGGATTTGTAGGCTTTGGGGTGTAGCGTCTAAGGTCCAGGTTATACTAGCTTATAAGTCTTCGGGTCGCAGGTGCCTACAGCACATATGGTTGAAGGCTGAGACTGACGACGTGCTTCTCGTATTACTGCCGCATGGCCGGGATCGACGCTGACACTCCAGCTCGCAAAAAGTAGGCAACCTTTACGCCACTTACCGTCTTTACAAACCCCTAAACCCTAATTCCCTTAGACCTCGGAAGGCAAACAGTGCTAGAGAGAATCACAAAACTCTATAGCAAACGACTGCGAACACTAGGAAAACGCTTGGGTCCTGTTCAAGGGCACGAAGAGCTGAACCAGCCTTAAACTTCTCTAAGTTTTACCCAAAAGTTTGAATACCGTTGCGGAGTATATCGATCCATGACGCATCCTACTATATTGCGGTGCAATTTAGAACGATTGCTTTATGATCAGACCCCGGATTAAACCCCTGAGCCCTAAACCCTAAGCCATCGGCGCCAAGCCGCTGGACCCGCCGGCAGGTTGCCTTCACCGCTGCACTGAAGCTCGCCTCTTTCATCAAGGGCTCATGGGGCTTAGGGTTTGGGGCTTAGGGGTTTATAAGGGTTTGGAGGGTCTAGGATGCTTAAGGTCTATAGGGGCGGGACAAAACGACAACGGTTGAAACTTAGGATTTGTTGCTTTGGGTTTAGGATTTACCGCTTCTAGGGTTTATGCTATGCTGCTATGCTGTTATACCGGGGTGCTATGCATTGTGGCCTTGAGTGGTAAAAGCATTTTGGGCTTCCATAGCTACAGCCCGCCGGAGGATGAGGCTCAAGGCAGTTTGTTATTCAGAGTTGATACAAGCCGTAAACCCCAAACCTTTCGCAGTTGTAGCATGGCTGAATCGGCAAATAACAAGTCAACTGGCATGCGAAATGCAAGGCTACACAGTGGAATCCGACAACATACTGAATGTGTCTATATATATATGTATATATATATACATACATACATACATACATACATACATACATACATACAAAGATACACACATACTCCCATTTTGGCATGCTTGCAGCATTCAGCACGGCGAACGAACATGCCTTCATGCTGGGGAACCTGGCTTCGCCCTAAGTCTGAAACCCTGCCGGCTCCGTTGGTCCGAGCTGCTTCCACGAAGAGAAGCCGAAGCAGAGGCGATCCTAAGCACGGCAAGGAAGGCTTATAGAAGGCATCAAACGGGTCGGGATAATTGGTAGTAGTATTCTCTCACAGTTTGATGGTTGTTGTAAGTTCTGCTATCATTCTCCCCTCCCCCCTCTCAAACAACAAACCTATCCCAATTGGAAAGGCCACCACATGATGCAAGGAGCACCCACTCTTTAGGGTGTTGGGGCCTTAGGGTTGGGCTATTGGGGTTTTTGGCAATTCTGGGAGAATTGTATGGGGCTTAGTGCTCAAGGCAACCCACATTCACCAATCATGAATTTTGCTTTGAAGACATGCTACTTGGAACCCAATTCAGAGTACTGCTGCTACTTCCTGAAGCCAAACCCCTCTCAATGAAGCACTTTTTCTCCCAGCTCCTGGTATGGCTAAGCCTTACACAAGTTCAATCTTTTGACGGAGGGCAGAGACAATGCCAGCAAGAAGACACGTTGAGATGCCATGATCCCCCAAGGAGACCTGCATGCACCGTTTCAATTTTCAGATAGAGAGGGATCATAGAACTTAAGATGCAGGGGCGCTTCACTACAAGGTCCAGAACTTTCAGAAACTCGCGTACTCAATGTGACGTCACCAACCGACATGGGACACAACAACGAAGCATCGGCCTTCATGAGGTAGCAGGCTTCCCCAAAACCCTGCATTAAGCGGGCTTTCGAAATTAGACAAGGTTTTTGGGGAATGCATCTATACATGTAGAATGTTAAATATGCGTGGCATATATGTATAATATGGAAATTATATGTCTGTATACGAACACACACATATGCAGACCTCGCATTCTACGTTGTTAAGTACATACACATATGGCCTCTAAGCAGATGTCGCTGTCACAAGTGGTTCAGGCTTCTACATTACCCGTCGCCGTGGGGGAGCCAAGCCCCGGACCGAGGGCCCTAAACTGGTAATCCGGCAAGCCCTCTAGCCCTTGACGAACCCTATACTAAACCCTAAAACCCAAACCCTATAAACCTTAAACTCTCAACCGACTCTACGTGTGCCTGCGTTCAAGTTCCAGCTGCTTCGGGCGCGTTGCGGACAGACTGTAAAAAACGGCGGCGGCCCCCGATGCTCAATGCAGAACCCATGACACACCATTCGCTTCATGGCCTTGTAACACTCGGATACCCAGTTCAATGTGACCAGGAATCTACACCACGAAGGGTTACAGGGTCCTCGTTCAAGAGCTTCTATATGGGGTTCTTGTATTCAGGATCTTCCGATTCAGGGGTTCAATCAGCATGGGCAGGGTCTACATCAGAGTGTCGTCGTGCCGTTTTCGCACAAGCGCCAAACCTCACAGGAGATCTATAGCAACCATCTTAGGTTGGTAAGACCACAGCACCAGTAGTTCAGACTTAATTCCCGGCTTGCGCCACAAAATTGTAAGCGGCTGGACATTGCCAACCGCTCTATGCGGCAATGTACGGCACGCCCTGCGCCAAAAGCTCTTCACTATTTCTAACCTTTGTACGCTACAACGCTGGATACCTAAAATCCTAAACCCTCGCCCCTCATTGGGTAGAGTCGGCTATAGGCACACGACGGCGGAAAGAACAGGAGAGATCTCAGCGATCTCCTCCAGCGCGATCTCTTGTCTCGTTGCGAGCAGCAGCAGCGCTGATTTCTGAGAACCACTGAACCCTAGAAGACCAAACCCTAAACCCAAAACCCTTAAACCCAGGCCCTATAAACCCAAAACCTAAACCCAGTTGCTTCCCGAAGATCGTAAGTCTCACAAGCTGAACTCATAGCCTCAAACCTGGCAGCTTCTCTGCGGGTTGTTGGTTGAAGGTTTAGGGTTTAGGTTTTATGGGCTTAGTTGTTAACATTTGTTCGTTTTAAGCTTCTTTCTCCACCAAAGTCAATATGGGCTTCGGGTGTTGTACATGCGGGGAGGCAGGCACTGTGCTGCTGAAGACGGCTTGGGGGACAGAAGGGCTTGGGGACTATATAGGGTTTAGGAATTCCGCAACATAGGACTTAGGGCTGGGGAAATATAGAGTTTATGGCCTTAGGGGAGTGTAGGGTCTTGGGCTTAGGGAATGCAGGGTTTAGGGCTTAAGGAATACATGGCTAATGGCCAACGGATGAGGCTGCATACGTGGGGCCCCGTCTCCGGAGCATGCGACGCAGTGTGCTTTCCAGTTCGGGCATCTTAGACGCCTTAGACATAAAGACTTGACTTATCATAAAGACAGAAGCTGAAAGCCCTTAACCCGACGTTGTCATGCCGGCAGTTTCCTAGATGAAGCCCCTTCCAAGGTCCGTCCGAAACAATGGCGTACTCTGTCGGGGAACCATGCGGCACCCCGGGACGCATCCGTGAGTTGGAGAACTATCATGCAACAAAGAGAAATAGTGATGCTTCCATGTTCTACTCAACTCCCTGTTCCCTAGACAAAGCCTTAAGCCCGGAATCGAAACAACCCCAACGCTCTGCAGCCCAAAACCCTTACTACTCTAGACACCACTAGCCCCAGAGCCCCAAGTTTGCAATCCTCACATGTTGACAAAAGCCTCAATCCCAAATCCTGACTCTCGAAAAACCCCCAAGCTAAGATCATAGAGACCTTGATCAATTAACACCCCCCCCCTTGTACCATGGACTGTAACCGATCCTAACATGTCTGACCCAGGCTTTCCTCGCCAGCTGGCGGGCAGGTCTGGCTCTCGAGCACCATGCGCACGCTGAAGGGCTTCACGATGTTGATCATCAAGTTGTCCTCCGGCCCAAGGCTAAAGCGATATCCGTTGAACCCACAAGCCTCATGTTCTGCCTCCCACCAAACTAGGGCTGCGCCCGTACTTCAGGGGTCGGTCATGGTTTAGCCCGAAAGCAAAAAAACCCTAAAGCCCTACACAATGAAACCGTTTCTTGTCTGTACGAGTATCTGCGACCTCCCAATATGTACCAAAGTCTTCGCTGGTCAAAACCCAATACGGTCTAGGCTTAAGGGATTATTAGGGCTTACAAGGCTTATAAGGATGTTTAAGGTTTAAAGAACCCAGAAAAAGGCGCGACAATTTCAGATTCTAAGTGACTCTAGGTAAGCCCTGGCTGCCCGAATCCGATGCGAGGCGGTGCCTTGCGGAAGAAAGGCTGCTATATCTCTTTGGCAGTATCTGAAAATTTCAGGGTTCGGGAGTTCGGAAAGCTTTGTGTGCCTTTGATGATCTGCGGGCAGCTTGAGCCAAAATGGCTTGACCCTCCCATAAGCATGAGTTCAGACTCAAGGAGCAAGCCTGCACCATAACAGCATGAAGCGGAAAACCTGTATCAACCCTAGTTCATGTCCTGGTCCGGGCAGTACTGCACGGAGTACTCGTAGTTGGAAAGGCCGCCTCTGCTTAGGTACGCGGAGCCAGGCAGCTGATGGACAAAATTCCTGCATTCTCCAAATAGGGAATACACAACACTTCCCGTGGTTTAGAGTGGGGAATACACAGTATTTCCCATGGCTTATAGAATAAGGAACATAAAAAGTAATTCCGATTTCCCATGGTGGAGAGTAACGAGTATACGCAACAATTCCGATAGTTCAGGGTCAGGCGTTGTTGTCCATCACTAGTAGAACCGCAAGTGCTGGGGTTCGTCGTTGAGGTGTGGGCTGTAGACTCTCTGGGTTGACATCGGGGGCCCAGAGTTTGGGTTTTTTTGTACATAGTTTTGGGCCATATTCCACCATGGCTACAGAGCGAATATAAGAGTGTGCTCTTACTAATCTTCAGACTCCTATATTGAACCTATGCTTATCTTCAGAGGCGTTCGGGCTTAGGGTTGTCTGCTCTGCCAGGATAGTCGCTCCAAAACAGTGCTTGCTGTATAAGCGTCCTACAAGGATTTCGTACAGCCTTTCGTTCGTACTTTATGTGTGTTACCTGATTCTCGTATTCTTGGTTCCGAAATTACAGATAGGCCGTCAAAACAAAGGCTCTGCAGAAAGCAACTGCTGTCAAAACCCTACCAACCATACGTCGGGATCCCTTGAACAGGTCGCATAGAACACTAAAGCCACAAACCGTTCACAAACCTTATAAACCCTATGAAAAGCCACAGTTCGATTCCCTGCAGAAACCTTTAAAGTAGCCCGGAACGCTGGCCAAGGAGCAGCCATGATCGTTCCTGAGCTATGGCGTGTATGGGTCAAAAAAGTCATGGTTAGGGGTGCTTTAGAGGCTTAGTGTAAATCTTTGGTTTACAGACGATGCTTGAGGGGTTTTGTGGTATGTTGAAGGGTTTAGGCTAGAGTAGTTTAGAGTTGTTTTGGGGCGAGGTGTTGTATGCTACAAGTAGCGTTTGCGGCTTTAGGGCTTAGCTAAGCTATTCGGGATTCTTCGCAGGGCTTCTTTAAACCAAAACGCCGAAAGCCAACGCCTCAGATTGCTGTTGCTTGACACACCTGGGTTCTACACACCAAGCCTGCACAATCAGAACTACAAACCCACACACAAGTCCAAAGACCGAAAAGCACATAGTATGCCCAACCCGATAAAACAAACAACGCAAACATAGAACGACACACCTCATGACTCACCTCGCGGGCCCCTAATCCAAGATCCTCGGCGGTGAAACCTCTGAACCTGTGCCCCCCCTAAACCAACCCCCAAACCAAGATGCCAAGCCGGAAGCCCTATGAACAACACTGAACACTAAGAGCCAAGATGCTAAGCCCTACACCCTGAAACCCGAAACCAAGAATAACTCACGGACGTCTGTCTGAAGTATCCTGAACCATGTAACCCTCCAACTCAAGTGCCGTTAAAACCGTAATGCAAATACGTGTTGAATAATCTCTGGCGCTTTATAACAACAGGACAGAATTCCTAAGAGCGCTACAGCTAAACCAAGATTGCGATGGTGAGTGGCAACCGTATGTAAGACTGCAAGACTAAAGTCTACAGAACCCAAATCCCTACATCCTGCCCTCCTAGCCCTAGCCGTACATCTCCCTCTAAGCCCTTAACCCCTCGACCCGATGAATCCCTAAAAACTAAAAACCAGCACCCTAAACCCTGCAAACCCCCCCAAGCCAAGATGCTCGATGGTGAAACCCCTAACCCTTGTGGAATCTTAGAAGCCTTTAGACTTTAGGACCAAAAAAACCCCAAAAAAACCCTAGAGCCCCGAAAACCAGAACCAACCAAGCTTCTCTTAGAGCCTTTAGACCAAAACTCCTAAAACCCACAAGCCCCTAGAACCAACCAAGCTTCTCGATGGTGATGATGTTCTCTTCGTTCTGAAACTGCGCGCCATCGCACTCCGCCTCCTGGGGCCCTTCGGCCTGTGCTTCGATGGATTTGGATTTTTTTTTTTGGGGGGGGGG
>CAJNJA010019406.1:0-10244 GCA_905231915.1 Symbiodinium necroappetens
CCCGAAACCACACACCCTAAACCATAAACCCTACATGCCGTACACCCTAAAACCGAAACCCTACACCCCAAATACCCTACACCCTAAATACCCTGCACCCTACACCCTAAGTACCCTACACCCCCTACTCCCCACGCCCCGTGGATGCCTTGGAGCTGAGCTCCAGAGCCTGTCTGAGGGAGCCCATGGAGCGATCCACGAGAAGGAGACCTCGGGGTTTAGGGTATTTAGGGCGTGTTTAGGTTTAGGATATTTAGGGTATTTAGGGTTTAGGGTTTAGGGTATTTAGGGTTTAGGGTTTATTTAGGGTTTAGGGTTTAGGGGGTAGGGTTTGGGGGATTTAGGGTTTAGGGCTTATTTAGGGTTTAGGGTTCAGGGCTTATTTCGGGTGCAGGGTATTTAGGGTTTAGTGTGTGGGGTTTAGGTTTTCGGGCTTATGGAGGATCCGGTGGGAGCTTTCGGGCTTTTGGGGCGTTGGGCTTGCGGTTTGCGGGTTTTAGGCTTAGGGTTTAAGGCTTCAGGTTTAGGGTTTAGGGGTTAGGGGTTATGGGTTTATGGGTTTACGCGTTTGGTCTTGGTGTTTGAAGTTTAGGAATCAGGGGTTTTGTCGCTGAGGGCTGAAAAAACGCTTGAGGATTCAAGAGAGTTTTCTGCGCTTCTCCCTGAAGGGCCTTTTTCAAAGGGATCTTGCAGGGCTCGGGTTTGCTTGAAGGGCTTTGTTTAAAAGGGCCTTGGGTTTTGTGGGCTTGAGGATGGCTTCCTTAAGGCTGGCTTTGTGCTTCAAGGCTTGCAGTGTCTTGGGATTTAGGGGTAATCACCAGAATCGGAATATACACATACATACATGTATGTATGTGTGTATAAATATGTATACACACACATACATGTACATATCTATAAATATGCAGATACACATACACACCCAAAACGATATGGGCTCACAAGGGAATGACAGGGTTTCCTGGGGAGCGACAGGCTCTAGGAGCCGCCTTAGGCAGGGTTTCGAGAGCCGTCCTTCTTGGAGAGAGTCTCCGTTTAACTCGTCTTGTCCAAGGGTCGTTTAGCGCTGTAAACCCTGAACTCTAAACCCCAAAACGCAGGCTTTAGGGCTTAGGGTTTAGGGTTTTCGTGCTACTTTATAGTTCTGAGCTTCAAGGACCCAGGGATTCTGGGTCATAGGGTTTAGGATTTCGGGCCAGAAGTCCAGGCTTCGTTGCGGAGAGCGCTTGGAGTTTGGGGGGACTTCCAGGAGCGAGTCTGGTTTTTTTGGTGGGGGGTAAGAAGACTCAATCTTCTCTATGAACTCTTTAGAGTCTGCATGAAGGGTTCCATTTCTTCGAAGTTTTGGCCGAAAACCCTAAACCCTGAAAACCTGCCCTAAACCCTGAGTCCTAAACCCACAAGGCCAAGCCCCAAACCCATAGCCTAGGCCCTGAACCCTAAACCGTGTAGGGTTGAAGCTTTAATCTTGTGTCGCCAGGCACCAAACAGCCGAACACTGAAACCTTAACTTCCAAGCGCAGCTCGGGCTGCTCTGCGCTGTCCAGAAAGGCCCACCGTAGTGGGAGTACAGCTGCCTCATGGGGTCCCTAAATCCTAAACCCTAAACCCTAGAACCTAAACCCCCAAACCCTAAACCCTAAACCCCTAAACCCTAGATCCTGAACCCTAAACTCTAAACCCTGGACCCTAACCCTACACCCTAAACCTTACACCCTGGACCCTGACGGTGTGGGGTTTAGGCATTTGCAGTTCAGGGTTTCGGTGTTGGGTCGTAGGGCTCATGCTTCAAAGTTTCGGTCCGACAGACCTGCTAGCCCCCTTCTCGTGGGAGCCCATGTGCCCCAAAGGTCCCAAACATGAGGTTCACAGGATATATCTATATACACACACATACATATATATATATATATACATATACATATACATAGACGTATATAATGTATACAGGGTGTAGGATTTGGTGCTGAAACTGCCTAAGCGTATCGCCAAGCGGTACTTGATCAATGCTTCTTGGAGCGGGCTGTCCATGCAACTGTTTGCATGACGAAATGGAGCGTGCTGATTTTTGCGGGCCAGACGAACTTCACAAAAGCACCTTGACTTAACCCGAATGCTATAATCAACAAATACCACAGTAGCAGAAGACAAACATAGCATGTGCGAACTCCTTCGGATCTTGAGGGCTTAGGGTTTAGGGATTTACCAACAACATCTTCCCTGAACTCCTGCAAGACCCAGACACGAAACTATCCTGAAACCTAAGCCAACAACAACTTCTCTACACCCTAAACCCTAAACCCTATATTCCCTAAACCCCGAACCCCAAGCCCCTGAGCCCCTATTCCCTCGAATAACGAAAGCCGAAGCCCAGAACCTGCCTTAACCTTGAAAGCCACCGAACTCCGAAGCCCCGGTCAGCTCAAGCAAATCAGTCGGCATTGCGGATAAAATAGGGGCCTGAATAATTAGAATGGGTTCTTGGGGCCCATTATACTATAAATGTCAGAAGGAACCCCAAAAATAGTGTTTCTAATTATTTAGGCCCCCAACATAAACATGCTAATAAGAGCCACGGTTCAGGGTGTAGGGTTCACAAGAAAAGAATAGCAGTAATAAGAATACGAATACCAATAGTAATGACAAGAATAGAAACAACAAGTGGTATGCTATGTAAAAAATACAGTCGTATTTTGATCCATACACCGATTTTTCAATCCATGTATTTGCTTGCTTACATTACTTAATTGCTCTCGTGGCATTATCTTATGTACTTCTATGCTTTGTTTACCGCTTTACATGTTCACAATCCCATTAAGTAGTTATGTGATTTTCTATACATATATACACGCACGATCTACATACTCACGTCCTTCTTACATGCTCATTCAATAAAAACCAGTATCTCTTTTCTATTTGTTCATGAACATATTCGCTGTTCTTCGCTATTCGTGTTTGGTTGTTTGTTATGTGCTCGGATGTATACGGTTGATGATATAAATCCTGCATTACCCATAATAAGGAATATACCATGATTCCCATGGTTTAGGGTCCTTAAGGTAATGCCAAGGACTTCTATCATCCACAGTATCAACCCATGCAGTCCAGTGTACCAGTCCACGGTCGCATTCTGCTCCTCCGGGAGTGCCAACTTCTGGCCGTGGTAATGGAACACGGAGAAGGTCCCGTTCCTATACTGTGAAGATGTGAGGGTTTTTTGGAGGCTCTAGCTTCTTTAGGGCTTTTGTGGCTTAGGGCTTCGGGTTGTAGAAATTAAAGGGCTTAGGGTGTATGTTTTAATGCTTAGGTTTTTAGGATCTAAAGATTTCTTGGGCGAAGCTGAAAGGAGCGGATCCCCGGCGACTCCGAGCTTCAGCTTGCTGCTCTGCTGCAATGCTTGGGGAGGGAGGCTCAGTGCTTCGGACGTTTGGTCTCAGGGCCTTAGGGCTGAAGCTTCAGGGTTTAGGGCTCTCTGGGCTCTCTGGGCTCTCTGGGCTCTAGGGTGGGGTTTAGGCTTCAGGGTTCAAGGTTCAGGGTTTCGGGTTTAGGGTTCGAGGTGTAGGGCTTCTGAACCCTGCAGGCCTTCGGGGCTTCAGGGGCCTGGGATGGAAGGATCCTCGAGTCGACACGCTTGGGAGGAAGCCTGTAAAGCCTAAACCCCTCAAGCGCTTTTTTCTTAAGTTCAAGGGGTCCCTAGGCTTGGGGGCAAGGCGTGAGACCAACAATGGCATCGACAAGAAGAAGAAGAGCGGGAGAAGCCTCTGGAGCAAGACTTACATGCCTGAAACATGACCGTGGAAACTCCACAGCCAAACCCTCAATAAGCCCTCAACCCTACAAAAAAGGAAAAGCCTAAACCCTCAATGCATCCTTAAAAGAGCCCTTTAAAGCAACATCGAGAACCCTGAAAACCTGGAGCCATGCCCCCAAAGCTTGAAACCCCGCAAGCAGTGGTAGGAAATCCATGGCCTTTGGATTGACGGAGGGATCTTAGACTCTCGTGCCCTAAAAGCTGCTTTACTGGCCTTAGTAATTCGAAGACGATGAAGGGTCTTGCTGACTAGGATAGAGTCTGGGGAAAAATCTAGTGTAACCATCAGAAGGAGGCCTAAGGAGCAGTCTTGGCCCTTATTCAAAGCCATCCTTACATCCTAAACCGTAAGCCCTGCACCGAAAGCCTGAACACATCCCTACATCCCAAACCTTAACACCTAAGGAACCCTAAACCCTAAACCATTGGCAATTAGTGGGGCCACGCCATGACACCGAAACCTCAAACGCCGGGACTTGAAGCTCAGGTCGGGTTAAGATTTCAAGCAACCTCGGCTCCCCCAGACCCTAAACTGTACCTACACCGTACCTAAACCCCGAATCACCTAAAAAACCCAGAACCTCCGACACCTGAAGAAAAGTGTGGGCTTAGGGTTCAGGTTGGGGGATTGGGGATGATAGGGGCTTCAACTCTGGGCCGCGTCGCTGGTAGAAGTCGAACTTGTCGCCGTCCAGGGTGTAGATGTGCGGGTCACCTGCGGGGCGCTCTTCAGCAGGATCCTCATTATGATTTCAGGATATATCCGACAACATGGGAGCCCTAATCATTAGAATGGTGTTTTGGGGTCGAGTAAACTGTAAGTGTATAGAGGCTACAATGAGATACTATGGGTGGGGGTTTATTAGGGCTTTGGGGGTTGGGGGTTACCCTTCCAAAACCAGGGGCGCAGGGCAGGCGGTGTTGTTCTTCTCGATGCTTTTATTGGTTCAGCGTTTAGGTTAGGGCACAAAGCCCTTAACGTCCACCGTTGCCCCGCCAACCCTCAAATGCCCCTCCAGGAAGACATCCGGCTGGGGGCAAATAACCATAGCCGAAAGGCCCAACATCTTCAATCTAGGAATTTCAGCTAGGGGTCTGAATAATGGTTGGTCTAGTACAGTATCTCCTTATAGCCCCCAAAACACTGACAGTATACTCGACAACCCTAAACCCTACACCCTAAACTCTACAACCTTAATTAAACCCTAAAGCCGAAATTCGAAAGCCCTAAACCCTAAAGCCCTAAACCCCAAAACACCATTCGAATTCTTAGGAATTAAACCTCAGCCCAGGCCCGGTGCCTACGACGCTGCCGGGAGCTTTGCAGGCCCGGATGCGGCGGACTGCTCCCGAGCCGCCCATGTAGACGATCATCTCCTTCACCTAACTTAGGGTTTAAGGCTTTAGGGCTTTAGGGTTTGGAGTTTAGGGTTTAGGGCTTTAGGGTTCTAAAAAAAGAGGGGAGGCTGAGTTTTTATACCAGAAGGGTTATATGAATTCTCGACGGCTCCAAAATCCAACAAGTAGCTCGAAGAGATACCCTGCTCATGTTACAGCATAGCTGACAATCAACAAGACATTACAGGCATGGCGATGAAGTAGCGATGCAATGAACAGAACACAGCTTATCGTAAGCTTTCTTGCTTCATCTTGCTTCCCTCCAAGACCAGCTCAGTCACCCCCTTCGTCAGCAACTCCACCACCGCCGGGTTGCCGTCCTGGTCCGGGCCATCCGGTGCGGAGATGTTCTTCAGCAACTCACCTTCCGACCCGTAAAGCTCGATGAAGGTGGGCTCCTCCAGGTCCCAAAGCTCGATGTCCACGAGATCGTGCAGCTTCTTGAACTTGAAGCTGATCATCACACCCGGGTGCTCGCCACAGTCGTTGACCTTTCTCTGGTTACCGTCCTTGGACCAAAGCATCAGGGTGCAATTCTCGCATTTCTTCAAGTCCTTGTCGAAGCTGCGACCATCGGGATCGCGAGTGTCCAAGATCAACAAAGGCCCTGAGCAATTCTTCGGGAAGCCTGGCTCCGGCTCCGTGGCACGGCGAGTGGCCACGATGGTCAAACCCGGGATGGAGTCGGGCAAAATCTCTTGGCCGTGGGTGAAGCTGTTGAAGGTGAGCTCACCGGGGGGTCCCGGGCAAAAGGGCGGCGGAGGAACACAATTTCGGATCTTGCGGACGGCTCCAGAGCCACCCATGTAGACGATCATCTCCTTCACGCCCTCTGTAAAGAGGTCGACGACCGCCGGGTTGCCGTCCTGGTCCGGGCCATCCGGTGCGGAGACGTTCTTCAGCAACTCACCTTCCGGCCCGTAAAGCTCGATGAAGGTGGGCTCCTCCAGGTCCCAAAGCTCGATGTCCACGAGATCGTGCAGCTTCTTGAACTTGAAGCTGATCATCACACCCGGGTGCTCGCCACAGTCGTTGACCTTCTTCCGGTTGCCGTCCTTGGACCATAGCATCAGGGTGCAATTCTCGCAATTCTTCAAGTCCTTGTCAAAGCTGCGACCATCGGGATCGCGAGTGTCCAAGATCAACAAAGGCCCTGAGCAATTCTTCGGGAAGCCTGGCTCTGGCTCCGTGGCACGGCGAGTGGCCTCGATGGTCACTCCTGGGATCGAATCCGGCAAGATCTCGTCACCGTGGCTGAAGTTGTCGAAGTTGAGCTCTTTGATGACTCCATTGCAGAAATCCTTTTCGGTCGTGAGTTTGGACTCCATGTGCTTCCTCTGCAGCATGCAGGAGCCATCCTCCTCAACCAGCACAACAGCCACATTCACCAAACCATGAACCCTCTCCAATCATAATGTATACTACTTGCTTATACTCTTATGTGTATATACACACATATATATATATATATATTTATTCATTTATTTATTTATGCTATATGGTGCCCCCCCCGAAGGATCCACCATTTTAGCTGTTTCAGAAAACTGGATCCACCATTTTGACTGTTTCAAAAGACTGTGAAGCAAACGAAGCTTATATGAAACGTGCAGTAAACGAGTGTCATGCATGCTGACCGCCACTACTACCACGACCACTACCACTGCCACTGCCACTGCCGCTGCCACTGCCACTACCACTACCACTACCACTACCACTACCACTACCACTACCACTACCACTACCACTACCACTACCACTACCACTACCACCACCACCACTATGACGACTACGACTACTACTACTGCTACTGGTACTGGTACTGCTACTGCTACTGCTACTGGTACTGGTACTGCTACTGCTACTGCTACTGCTACTCCTCCTCCTCTGCTTGTTCTGCTACGATGGTTTTTGCAACTGCTAGCACCAACAACATTACTGCCACGACTTCTGTCCAAGGATTTTTGTGTAGAGTTGCGAGAATAACAACATTTACATTCATGTTATTCACTGTATAAAGCACATTTTAGTACCTCGTTAATGGTAATGATAACCACAAACTACTCCACCGCAGAAACACACAACACACACACACACACAGACACACACACACACAACACACACACACACACGCGCGCGCACCAACCCAGTAAACAAGCCGAAAGTCCTACACCCTGGCCCTAATCGCCCCACCCTCGAGAATCCTATAACCCCGGAACCCGGATAGAACCCTAATAGAACCCCGTAAAGAACCTTGTAGAACCCTTAAAGCCTGAACGAAGCACCCTGAAGCAAGTGCGCTCCTGGAAAATTGCGCGGAAGCCGCACTCTGCAAAGTACCTGAAAAGTGAGAGCACCAAAACCGTAACCTGTTTGGGATTTAGGGTTTTGGTTATTTACTCAAACAACATAATCTTGTGCTGTGTAGCGGAATCCCCGGCGGTGCTGTGGAGTTTGCGGTGTGTTTAACCTTGTACCGTACTCTGTTGTAATATGTTAGGTTACGGTGTTCTTGGTTTAATTTAAAGCATTTATGGGAATATAAACATGGGCGTATCAGGGCAAAGAAGCAGACCGGCTGGGAAAACCTTTGAGCGCACTTTTTCTCTCATGACGGTTCAGGAAATGAATATACCCTAAACCCCTATAAACCGTTATTGAATAGGCTGCAAAGTTTTGCGGCTGGGGGCATTTCACATCGGGTATGCGCCTATCGGGCCATGCCCCTGTAGCCTTCGACGTACTGACCCACAATATAGCTGCCTTTATCATCAGAATAAGGCTTTGGCGACATATCTATTGTGTACTCATACGATACAAATTTTGAGACTATTGGAGGAAACTATTACTGACTCCTCCGATCGCTCTTTGAAGCCCTAGACCGTGACCATTAGCGCACGCTTGCAGGATGCGCTGGTCGTATCTGGGCGCGAAGTTCTCGTTGCTCCGCATTAGCGAAGCAGTGGCCTCAACGAAGATGTAGCTGCTTCGGGCGGAAAGTTTAGTGTAGTTTTTAGGGTCTCAGTGCTTTCGGTTTCGAGCTTGACCCTACAAGCAGAACCCCACACAGTAAACCCTAAACCTTAAGCCCTGAAATCCTGCTCAACTGCTGCTGTCGCCACTGAGTCTACCATCTTCGTAGTCATCTTAATACTCTCGCAATTTCTGTCAATATTGCTGTCGTGGTTGAAGATGCCGCAAACTGATGCCTAATATGCACTCTAATTTGGTTGCTCTACTTATAGTCTAAGCCCTCCAGGAACCCTAAACCCTAAACATTTGGGAACTTGCGACGGCCTGAAGGGCCCTTACTAACCAAAATAAGCTGTTAAAGTAAAGAAACGATGCCATGTATCTTACTCGAAGTTATCATTCCGATCCCTATATTAGGCTACTAGACAGCTAGAGTGGTAAGCTAGGAAGCTAGGCAGCACCGACGCGGCGTTCTCGGTTCCCAGCATCCAGGTTCACTGGACCGCCCACGAACGTTGTAAACCTGAGCTGGCAAGGGCTCCGGAAGGATTCTAGAGAGGTTTGACAGAGGTTCTAATCTTTACAAGGGGTTCTGGGAGGCTTGCAAAAGGGCTTTTGGAAGGTTGTCGGTAAAGGCACAATTTCAATGCTCCAGAGGGGGGGAGGGGGGGGAGGGGCGGTGAAGAAGGAAGGGTGGCTCCGAGCTCTGAAGTGTGTGAAGTTCGGGGTTCAAGTGTTGCGGGGTTTAGGGTGTAGGGCCTAAACCCTAAACCTTAAACCCACTAGTTCTCGGGGTCACGCGTTCCGGGTTTAGGATTTCAGAGTTAAAGCAGAGAGCCGGCGATGTGAAGCCAAAGATTCTGTGATGGAGAGCCCCAAAATCGAAGCCCTCTGCATCTCAGTGCTTACTTACCCAGAGGGTACATATATACTACCATTAATATATTATGGAAGTAGGCACCAAAGACCTTCCCTATTATGATTTTGGAGACCTAGTTCCATAATCTTAGTATGTATGTATGTACATATATATATATCTATAGACTCACACCTATATACACCTTTAGATGGTGCAACGCTGCTAGGACCCCCAACCCACCCACCCACTCATGATATCGCATCCTCGTAGTCCCTTGTGGTGTGGGTTCCCCACGGCCCCCTTGACCCTTGTTGTTGTTGTTGCTGCTGCTGTGGTTGGCTGTGCCCCCTTGCATGACTGTTGCGGTTCGGGCGCGTTCGGTTGCTTGGGGTTTGGGCATTATGGAATGATACGGTTCGACTGAACTCCGACCCGCCCCGAATTCCAAAGCCAATTATGTGATGATGGCTGTGACGATGATAGTCAAGATGCTGATCATGATCACCATCGGCACTCTCCTCTTGTCCCTTGCTGCTGAAAGTCATTCAAACACATGCTCAGGCTTACTTGTAACGAACCCAAGCGAAATTTAGCATAGAATGACAACTTTCAACGGTCGATAAAATCTACGACGAAGAAACATCAAGCCAGACAAGCTTTTCAAATAGTAAAAGCACAGAACATGCGGTACCTAAGACTAAAACAGCATAAGAGCAATTGTGCTACCAACAATCACACTCGGAATGCCAACATGCAAGAAGCACATCAGCGTCATTGTCCAAAGACTTCGACAGCATCATCGCTCTCATTCTCATCTGGAGGATGGGGCGGGGCGATTCACGGCCACAAAGTTGCGAAGACTGCGCGACGGTTCCAAGAAAAAGTCGACAGTTACGAGAAAGATGATGCAAACGAGCACCATCCCTGTGACTGTGTTTGCTCGTGCACGACACTGATGCGGCGACACGGGACCATATGTGGACCCTCGTTCTCAAACCCTAAACCCTAAAACGGATTTCAGCAGAAGCCATGAGGATGGCGTAGAATCTCTAGTGGGCTCAGCACTGAAATGCCCCAACATCGGTGCTAGGGACTTTCAAAGACCTGACCCGTGCTTGAAGCCTCTATACACTCCCAGCACTTTGGACATTCAGGGCCGGCTTCGTTTTGGAACTTCCAGCTACTAATTGTCGCGAGCCTTGTTTC
>CAJNJA010019408.1:0-10244 GCA_905231915.1 Symbiodinium necroappetens
GAGGGCTGACCTGTGAAACTTCAGGACGGGCAGAGTTGCAAAGCTTGGGCAGTTGAGTTGTTTTTTGGGGGATGCTAAGTACCATCCCCTCTGGTTGCTGCCGCAAGGTACGGTGTGTGCACGGTGCTGCTGTTTCTAGAGCTTTACCCTTAAATTTAAATCACTATGCGCACGACCCAGCATCGGTAAAACAAGTTACCACCCATTCAGCCGGGGCCTGACGTCATTAAAGCTGAGACACGGCCAAAGAAGATCGGAGATGCTTGTTTACTGTTTTGGGTCTAGGGTGCCGTATTCCAAGGCTCCTGGACCCGGAGTCCAGTCTTGTCTGCCCAAGCTTCTGGCTATGATGAATAGTAAGTCTGGGATGGAGTCACCCTAGACCCTCAACCCTACGGAGCCACTAAGGAAAGAGCCCTCGCCCATTTTCGAAACACATCTGAAGGCTTGACCGCTTCACCCCCTGAGGCCTGGCATCCCGAAGACCCCAAACAAGAATAGCAATAGTAATTAGCAGAAGCAATAATCGTCATTACAATATCCATATAGTAATACTCAATACTTACCTTTATAAGCATTACTATGATTTTTCTTCTTCTTAACCTATTAAACATAAGAACGATTATTATTTTTAATTTAGGTTTTTCAGGCGGCTACCGGAAGACACAGAGGCCTATGATGCAGGAGCTTACTGCACTAAGAAGCCAAGCCCGAGGGGCTCCAAAATCCTCTACGCTCGAAGAAAGCCTAAGAAGTGGCGGGTTTGGGGTTTACGGGTTTATGGGTTTAGGGTTTAGGATTTTTTTTTAAATAGTGCTTGGGGAGCGTATCTCACGACTCTTCTGCCGGTTGGCCTTTGGCTCTCCTGGGTGCCAGAGCATCTGCGCTGCCCTGGAAGGTGCCGCCCCAAGTACTTAACATAGGGCCCGAAAGAATTGCAAAGTATAGGAGAAATATAACATACCCCAAAGCCCTACTCTAATTGTTAAGGCCCCCTTTAGCGTTCAGGGTTTGGGGTCTTCTCTGATGAAGAGGCGGTGTTAGGCCGGAGCTTCGGTGCCAGAACATACAGTCTCAGAGCAAGGTAGGGGAAGGGTTTTGGAGGTTTTGGGTTTTGGGGTTGAGTGGTTTGGGGTTCGGGGGTACAGGATTGAGGGTCTAAGGCCAGAAGACCCCGAGGAATGAACATTCCGACTCCGAATTCTTGGGCTCCAAATCCTGTACTGTACGCCACCAACCTCCCGAAATCGCACAACCCTTAGCTCATGACCCGCCGCAGACCCATGGCTGCAGCTTCTGGCGCTACGTAGCCTGCGTCCCAGTCAACCTGGAGCGGTTGATATATTTGGGCTTGGGGCTCCAAATTTGGGCCATAATAGCCCAAGAGCCCTGCAAAGAGGCAAAGCATAACGAATAGGGGCCTTGTTGTTGTAGAGCTTCTTCAAGCTTAATAATAAGCAGACGCAAATCCTCTTTCCCCACACTACATGAAGCTTTGCTCCCTAACGCATACACATAAGTGTTGATTCCTGCATTTGCATGTCCGGACCCCCCAAGGGCAGGTTAGGGAATTACCTTGGCTGAACGAATTTTGTGATCTCGGTGACTGCTTGCCGGTTGCAGTATGTTATGCGGTAGCGTATCAGCTGTTTACGGACTTAGGGCTGTGTGGCATAGTTCCCGGTAGTTCCCAAATGTTCCCAATGCCTGAACACATGAAGATCTGAAGAGCTGTGTTTCAAGTTGAATAAATTTCACTGCATAGCTATTCCGGGATCCTCGAGCTGTCCTCGATCATTGAAGTATTCTCTGTCTCGTAGCACGGTCAGAGAAGATGTGGAATTGGGAGTCTGGCAGATGTGGTCGATTGCTGAATCCGTGAAGAAATGGTATGTATCTCTCTCCGCTTCATAATCTACACACTCTGTTGCCTCTCCCAGCCCTTGCCCCTTAGAATTGTGCCACATTCCCCAGTGGCGCGGCCTACGCGGCGGCGGCCCCGAGCAACGTGAGCTACGGGCAGCGGGGGCCTCATTCACCGCATGAACTATGCTAGAGGTTGAGGATCGCCGACTAAAGCTCGAGGCATAAACCCTGGGCCCCAAATCAAATTTTAGGGTTTGGGGGAGGTGTGGCATGCCCAGTTCAAATCAAGCAGGGTCTTCATTTTCGGTCCCCTTTTCAGCTGGATCCTGTAGCTCGCCGAGGTATGGCAGCGCCCCAGCGGGCGCAGGGTCGGCGGGAACCCTGGAACTTCAGAAAAGCACCAGCTGTGAAGGTAAGAAGCCAAGCCTGAACCTACATGTCCTCGATGCCAAGGCTGCCAAGGCCTAGACTTGAATCGTGGGATTAGAGCCGTCTGCGCTCCGAAAGTGCACAGAGCATCTGAAGCCTATTCCAAGCAGCCCGAAGCCCTGCGAGCCGTTTTCAGCCAGACACACACCCAGCTTTCGGTGGAAAAAAGGGGTTAATTCGTTGCGACCATCGTGAAGTAAAGATCAAGATAGGGAGGTTAACAAATCAATCAGGATGGTGGCAGCAGTCACCATGCCATCAATCAAAGTCGACATCCTTGCAATCACGGGAGCAGTTTGTTTATCCAAGACCGCGAGGAGTATCACGTTTCTCGAAATCAGATACGGGCAGGCAAAGCCGCCCACGAGTGGTTGCCTCTCGTGGCAAACGCATCTGGAAATGTCAAAGACGGTCATCAACGGCCCACAGATTAGTGTCGGGTTCGGGCTTTGGGCGCCTAGGGTTTACTCGACACCAAAAGCGGAAGTTTGCAACCGAAGAGGAGACCTTAAACACTGCACCCGGAGCTCAACACTCCAAAATCCTATCCCGGTGTAGGAGCATCTCTACAGTCGGGTCCTTTGGGGGTGCGCAGTTCTGGAGCGACCCATTCTCTGGCAACCCAAAGCTCTGGAGCCGAATTCGGGAACTACCCACATCCTGAAGCGCCCATCCTTATGTGTGCGCTCAAGCCCTTGAGCCCCCACAGCCCTAAAGCCCCGAAACCCCGAAGCTCAGTTCGATGCCCGACCTGTGGTGCAGCAACCTGGGCGCCTTGGCTGAAAACGTTTTTCTGGGGGAAGACGGGCTCTCAGCCCTCTTAGGTGTCAGGATAGAGGGATTGATTGGTGGTGTAGTGTTTCGGTTTGTGGCCCCCTATGTTAAGGTGTTACGGGTGTCAAGCATGATTTCGCTTGCAGACAAATGGCCTCCACGAAGAGTCCGAAACATAGCTTTGTTTCACAGTTTTTTCCTGCAAGGTCCCCAGCCTGAGTCAACCGGTCTAGCAGTGTATAGATCAGCCCCGAGCGTCAATCCCCACCCGCAGCCCTCAATTCAATCCTACACCATTTATGAAAGCCTAAACCCTATAAACCCTAATCCGAAACCTCCACGCCACTCGACTCTGATCCCAGGATCTACGGGCATCCGCAGCCGGCACCCGGCGCCTATGCACAGATGCCACCAGGTGAGAGCATCAGGATCTAGTTGTATGTAGGGTTTATTAGGGTGTAAGGTTTAGGCAAAGCACCGGACCTGCAACCAAAGGTCGTGCTTTCCGGAGCTATGTTGTGTTGCACTAACGGCGGGTACGTAGTTCAACCCCTATATGGCTTCCAAACATCTCCTTTTCACTCCGCACAGGTGCTGTGCCGGGTGGACACCCTGGCCCAAACCAGGCAGGCTTTTCCCTTTTGGCTTCCGGCTTGCAGGGTATTCGGGTCTTGAGGTGGAGGTTTGGGTTGGAAAATTCTGTAAAGATGTGCAAAAGTCCTGTCGAAACCCTTACGAACCCTGCGCCCTGCCTGCCAGGTCTGGATTTAGAGCCAGTCAGTCAGTCGGACATAGACTCTAGACCCTTCTTTCGATTGCGAAGCCCTAGGTATCAAGCCTTCAGAAGAGTCAGACTCAGCACTCGATCCTAACTCCAAGACCCAGCGCCACGCCTGAAGCCACAGCCGTTGATTCAACACATGTCCCTCAAGGCCGTAGCCCCGAAGGCACTTTCAGGGAAGCAAAGCTGAACTAGAGCATCCGCCCGAGATTTCGGCACAGGGCAGAAAGCCTTTCTGAAGCTCCCGGCGCCATCCTTAAATGCGAAGCTTCCCCTTAAATGCACAAGAAACTGCTTGTGGGCAGGGATCTGGCCGGGAAGTGCTCTATGGGCCACCTCCCAGCCTCACTTCGGGCTTGTCGGAGCCTCATATCGTCATGTAATGTTCGATGGACCCGATGGAGTTGGAGTTCATCCGATTACGAGGGGTTGGTTTGGGGTGTCGGGCAGCTTGCGGCTTAGGACGCTCGTGCTCGAGTTGACTTGATTCAGTGTGTGCACCTTCTTGTCTGCGTTGCGTTGTGGTTTAGCATTTCGTTACGATTCAAGCTGCCTGAAGCAATGGATGCAATTTGTGTTTACAGTTCCATGCCTTCAGGGCTATTTAAGCTTTACATGAAGTGTTGGCACGTGCTCGTGCGAGTAAGCTTCCGGTAGGGGCACTTCTGATTTATTCGTGTGCTTGAAGTGTGTTTCAGGTTTCGGGCTGGGGTTTGCCAGCCTTGCCTCGTTTAGCCCCCCGCCCCCCCGGCTCCCCCGCAAAATCGTTAATGAACTCCAAGATCTCTGCTCAGGCCAGACCCCTCCTCTGTGGAGAGGCAAAAGGAGCCTCGTTGTTGATGCCTAGTCAGACTCAGATCTGTGAGCTGGCATTCGGGATGGGGCTTGGGATTTAGGTTTCAGAGCTTGGTTGGGATCTTGAAAGGGCTGGTAAGGGCTTAGTACGCGGCTGGTAAGCGGGGTTGCAGAATTTCTCTAGGCCCTCCTGGTTGAGCCTGTATGGAGGCTGCGGCTACGAGACTGAGTCCTGAACCGGAGACCGTGACCCTAAATCAATCTTCAATTGGCCTTGATCCCTAACCCCGAATCCCAAACCCTCCGAATGAGCCTAACATCTAATCCTAAAGCTTCATTTGTGGCTTCGGGCTTCAAGGGTCGAGGGATGGTCAATATGCCTTGGAGTCCGACCCCACCCCCTCGACACATGACCCCAAATGAGGAGAACGACCTAGACCCTAAACCCTAAACCCTAGATTTCAGAGACAAGGAGAACTACTTGCACGCCCTGGAGGAGCAGGCTCGAAGCGGACGGAATTAGGCAGGAGTTTCGGATTCGGACAACAATAACAGAGAATACTAATTTAATACATTGTCATGCGAATATAATGTTTTCCTGTTATATCATAGTAATGCGAAGCGACTAAGATGACTAGGATCTCAGGTGGTTCGAGGCTCAGGCAAGGCTATGGGGTAGAGGATTTGCTCCATCGTGATAGATGTTTGGTAAGTCAAATGCAGGCTGTTCCGTCCTAAACATCTGTCTTTTGGACTGCTCCCGGCAAGGCCTTCAATCTTGCAGACATTCGGTCGCACTGATCCCGCAAGCATACTGGCTCCAACAAGCAGGCAAGCATACGAAACCCCCTTCGAAACTCTGCGAAGCTTTGGAGAAACCCCCAAACCCGAACCTGCAAGCCCTTCACCGTCGCAAACCGGGAGCCTCTGATCCGGTGCGTTTTTCAATCGCCTAGTTGCAACGCTTCGAGCAGGAGCAGCGCAGCAGCCAATCATTGGAGCTGCAGCGAAAGCAGCAGATTGAGCTCATAAGCACCCAGGCTTCGTGGGGTCAGGTTGGGGGCATTGACTTGGCTTGCTTCTAAGAGTTAGTCCAGTTCACATCTCCAAGCGCCCTAATTTTCTATTGACTGACTGGATATCGGATGGATTCCTTACTTCTCGACGGCACCGTGGCCGCTTCTCGATGACCAGACCCAGATTTGCAAATCTCGGGGAGCAAGCCATTGGGATTTAGGGTTCAGGGGTTTGGATTTATCGCCCTGAGCCCCTGTCCTGGAGACCCAAAAGCGCCAAATAGCCCCAGCAGAACGTAAGCGGCCGCAAAGCCTACACCGGAAACGCTCGTTCGAGCAGTGTGTTAAAAGACACTGTGCGGAAGCGTTTTGGTTTAGGGGTCCAAAGCGACGGTCTTTTGCGAGCAGGCGGCTAAGGCTTTAATGTTCAATCTTGATGCTTGTTTATCTACCTGAGCTGGAACCTACTCGAAGCTGGCGCGTCAACCCGCAAAAGTTCGTGATTCCTCCCTACCTCTGCAGTTTGACCCGCAATTGACAATAGACGAGGGCCATGTTCTGTCAGGCCGAGCAGCAGAAGAAGCGCCTCTTCATGCAAATTGACCAGCAAGTCAAGACACAGGTGGGACAATGCAGTTGAGACTGAAGACCCTATAGGGGCTTGTTCTTGTGTTTCGAGGTTTTCGCATCTGGTGATAAGGAAGTTGGGCATCGGATTCCGGGTTGCGGGTTGACTTCTTTCCACGGCTTTGCTAGGTGGATCTTCGATTGAGCGGGCTTGTTCGTTTTTTGGGCTCAACAGCCTCAGCGGGGGCCCCCGACAGCATCAACGACCATTGCGCTAACATCGCTCGATAAATCCTTCCCCAATGAATATCATATATATATATAATATATATATATAATGCATGAGTAGATGAAGAAATGAATGAATGAATGAATGAACGAACGAATGAATGAATGACCAGTCATGGCAGCAACCTGGCCCCTAGAGTTGCGCCCCGGCACCCCAAGCTCCATATAGCCCTTGGAGTAGCCTTAAAGTCCTTTGCTTCCCTTGCTCCACACTTCCGAGGGTTTAGGGTTTAGGGTTTAGGGCTCTAGCTCCAAGAACTTCTTGAGATTATTGGGCTTTCGGGTGTCGTAGTGCAGGAAATGGCCTTGACGCAGCAGTACAACCAGCAGCTGCTGCAGCTGAATCAGCAGTATCACCAGCAGAAGGCCAGGATTGTTGCGGGAACTAGGGTTCAGAGGTGTGGTACCAAAGCTATGTCAGTTTTTTCAACAGCCGAAAGTCATGCAAACCAGGCCACGACCAGCCATTGCTCTGGGACCATTGTTGCGATTTCATTGAGTCAAACGGTTTGAGCAGCGGTCCGGGATAAGACTTCCTCATACGAAGTTCCAGGTCGGAGGTGGGTTGAGGGCTACCCTAGCAGCAAATGAAGGAACCTCAACTTAGGATCGTTAATGCTCTTTTATGAACTTTGAAGATCCACTGCAGTTGAGTCCCGAAATCCGACAGTTTTAGCTCGCGCAAAACAAAAATTTGTGATGAAATCCTCAGGCGTTACAAGTTTAGCGTGCCGTGCAAGGCATGGAGTTTGGGATTCAGGGTGTAAGCACGGAGAAACTCCAACTGCCGATGCCGGTGCTCTCCCAGGATGGCTCAGCATATGGACGGACAACGCTTTGCAAGACAATAGCGTCGGAGTCGTTCGCATCTCCATTACATGCCTTCAATGGTTCAAGCTGAAATTGAAAGTTCAATTGTTGAGCATCGCTTGAGGGTGTGGGCTTAGGTCCTTCTGTTTCCTCTGCAGCACCACCGGGCATGATTTGAGTTTCCCCTTGTTGGGTCCACGAGGATCCTATCATTTGCGATTCACGATGTATTCAAAACATTACAATCGTGTTTTACTGTTGTTTTTTTGCTTCGGGAGTGTTTTTGTGATAGTTAATGCCGCTGAATCACGCAATGACAATGAGGAGACCATGTCTCGAAGCCGAAGCTAGCCTGTCTTCTGAAGCCCTAAACTCTAAACCTAACACACCCTCTTGAAATTCTGATCTCCACAACTCTTATATAGCCTGTTGAAAATGCTTTCTGAAGCCCTTGACCCGGAACCCCAAACCTTGGAAGCGCTTCTGTCAGAGGCGGCTCTGGAGCAGCAGGCGATGCAGCTCACAATGGAGTGCCCCAAACCACAGCTTTCGCGGGTTTCGGTTTCGAGGCGTAGGGTTCAGGATTTCGGGTACGGCATCTGCTGCTCTTGAAGTCGGTATGCCTTCAGTAAATGGACTGGCAGCAGTGACTTCGGACTTGGGCTTTGAGGTTATGAACTTCGGGTATGTTTGGGAGGAATCCTTCCTAGAGCCTAAACTGGCTTAAACGAAGCCTTGCAGCGACGTGCAACGCGCTCCGCATTCTCCTGGGACCCAGTAAGTTTTTCTGGCTCACGGTTGCGGAGTTCCATTGGCGATGCGTGCCATGTATGCATGGCTTCAAAACTTCGAGGCTGAACCACCTTGTCCCAAATCGTCAACCCTGCTGTAGGTTTTGGGGTTTCTGGCATCGAAACATTGCAGATATTTGAGTCGAAGTTTGCGAGCAAAGCACTCGCATGATTCAGGCATTAGTAGGATACCTCAGAGAAACATGCATGGAGGTTTGAAAAGGGTGGTATGCAAGCCGACACAAAGCGAATTCCAACGCATTCCGGGCATGTGGAAACATCTACAGAAAGGCTACAGTAACAGTACCGCTAGACAACAAGGCATTTCTGGTGCCTCAAGGGGCACCATGGGCGTACGGGAGAGGCTCGGACCGGAAAGTAGCTTTCCGAAGAGTTTAGCTAAAAGAAAGACTCTATCCGAAGTTTGACAGGTACCAGCAGCAAAAAATGCATGAGGAAATGGCCGGGAGACCTGGCCTGGCTCTTCTCATGTCAAGCCCCTCCCCCCAGGCCCTTTAAGCCTTTCAAAGAGGCTTAGTGACTCGGGCTGTTGGGATACAGGTGCTTCGAAGGCCTGCGAGGGCGGCGCTTTGGGATCGATTCTGAGACCCTTCGCCCCTAAGAGCTGGTGTGACGTCGCAAGCCCATCCTGCTGAGAGCCTCGAACCGTGTCGGGTCCGCGCAAATCCAAACTCCACTAGTGCTGCATCTGGCATTCAAGCGTTTTGGGCAGGGCCAGCAACCAAAAGGCAAACTTCCTGCAAGTTCCATCCGTTTCGGTGTAGCGCAGGTCACCGTTTGACGTAGAGCGCAAATGTACGAGAGTAAATCGTCAACGATGCCGCCTGGAAGAAACTTGCCAATAGGACGAGGCGAATTTTGATCACACCCCGCGAAGCCGCAACTCGCACGTGATGGCGAGCAGCTTTGTTCATTGGAGCCTGAAGAGGTGAAGAAGCAGATGGAGTTGCACAGAGAGCACTACGAGGTCGTGCAGTTTCTGCAGTCTTCCGTGGTGTATGCTGTTTGCGATGTTTGAATGTTGACAACTTGCAACTGGTGTGTTTCTCTTCAGGGTCTAGGTTTATTTCTGGTTGTCGAGGACTGTGTAAGTTTGCTGTTGGCATGGAACAAGTCGGGAATGATGCATTTCGTGCCGTCAGGATGTAGTCAGCCTCAGGCAGTTTTCATTTAGGGCTTAGGGGTTGTATTTGGCTCATGAGAACCAAGTACGTTCTGCCCCACTAGTAACATTCGGTGGTCAAGCGTTAGGTTGTCTCGCAGCGACGACGACGACGACTACGACGACGACTTGTGTTGTTGGTCTTGTTTCTATCGCCCTCTTCTTCAAGCAGATCTTCATATTACTCTTCTTTAATATCCCCTCCCCCTCACCAAACGTCATCGCCAGCAGAAGCAGCAGCAGAGCCGCAGCAGTTTGACAATCACACCTGCATCCCGCATGGGTTCTCCGTGCCTCGGGTAGCTTGTAGACCCTATTTCTGTTCGCACACCTAGCTGACGAGGTGCAGGCGCGATTCCAGCAGGACATGCAGAAAATGCAGGGGTGGTGCTCTCAGTGCAGGGCCTCGGTAGTGAAGGTTCGTACCCGACTCACTAGTCGCTAGAAGATAGAGTCAGGACTCGACATAGTATCAGAGCTGAAGGGTGATTTCAAGGCCTGGGCCTCACTTACGATCCTCACTTGGCAAACTCCGTTCGTCATGGGCTCTGAACCCCAAAATCGCAACCAGAGCAACCAACGACACCGGCCACGGCCTGCACTGTTGAGAGTACCCGAGGGCTGTCAGACCAAATCATGATTTTTTCTGCACGACCCTCACCCCTGCCCACCATGCCAAGTGCCAAGGACGTGGCATTGTTGAGAGAGCAGTTTAAGCTTGCCTACAGTAGGTCATGCAGAACCGCATGTCAGCACCGCACCCCACAGAAAATAAGCTTTAACTTAATACATATATATTATTAATACAATATATATATATATTTATATTATATTATTTATTATGTATTATGTATTATGTTTTATATACTATATTATGTATATATATATTATATTATATTATATTATATTATATTATATATTATATATTATATATATAATACATA
>CAJNJA010019409.1:0-28454 GCA_905231915.1 Symbiodinium necroappetens
GCTGAACTGAAGAGGCTGCATCAGCCTGCGCCACTTTCTCATTGTTTTATTCGATGTCGGGCACCTCTCGTCACTCTAGGGCCCCATCCCGGGTGACAGTTCGTGGTTTTGACCTGTATTTGGAAAAGGAATTGCCAGGAAGGAAGAGTATGAGTAGGAGTCTAAAGCGGACCCGGGTCGGTGGTGAGATGCTCATGCCGCATTGGAGCGAGGTCACCCTTGGTCTGTGCCTGGGTGCTGAGGCTCATACGTTGCTGAAAATTCAGGTTTAACAGCTTTCTTACCGAAGTACTGTTGATGATATATATCCTGCATTACCTTAAGGACCCTAAACTGTGGTAATTATGGTATCTTCCTCATTCTATGGGTAATGCAGGATTTATATCATCAACCGTAGGTCTGATGGTTCCTTCTGGCCTCGCTCGTGAATTTTGCTGAACGCTGCTTGCTGGGGGCACGTGCATTCGCAGAAAATTTGCAACCCGAAATCATGCAAGCTTTTTTTCAGGAGCCCTGCGCAGATCATATATTCAAGTGGATCATCTCGTGCCCTCAGGACCTTTCGGCGTTCTATTTGGGGGGGCTAGTACTCAAACCACAAATGGGCCTTCATTAGTGTTGAGCGCCCTAGTCAAGCTTGAATTCTGAAGGTTGGTCTTGGTGCCAGCCCCTACTTATGTTTTCCTATAATTCGGTGGCCCCCTGCTGGACAGAGAAGCAGTCAGTGATCTGTTTGGAGCCCTGCCTCGCCCTAAGTCTTGCCTTTCTTCCTGGTCGGTGAAGTGCCAGTTGTAGCGGAAACCTTCAGAGCGAAGAAGGGCAGGTGATGCAGTGTTGGGGACTGTCAGGTGTGCCTTCTCACAATTCGATGGGCCGTAGTGCCCACGGCTCGCTGCTTCGGCAGCTGTGTGTGGACATGCTGCTGACCATGCATAGACGCCCTAGAAGTCTCCAGCTCCAACACTCCTAAACCATCTTAAACCGCAATGCCAACATTTTGATTTCTGTTGTCAGCAGAGTGATCCTTATGGCCTTGCTTGGGGACCTGTGGATCCATTCCCTCATCCGTTACAGCGCTGGAATGGTGGAAAATGTGCACAAGACCCTGAACCGGAGGTTCGACAGTCGAGATGTCCCTGATGCCATTATCATGACACATGGTGTTGTGGTCCGGCTGCTTTCTAAGCAGCTTCTTTCTACTACTCGTTTTCAGTGCCTTTTGCAGGCAGACAGCACAGCTGATCTGGATCTCCAGGCCTGGAATGATTTTGCTTTCGGGTTGCGGAGGAGGTCCCTGCAGATGGAACGAGTCTCCCCATGACATTGCAAAGAGGTAAATCCCGAAATTCTGAAAAGAACAACCCTGGACATGAAGCTGGGGCAATGCATCACGTCTTTTCGCCGCCTTCTGGCGCAGGCTGATGCCAGCATGTCCGGCCCGGTGCCCATCTATCTACGTATAGTCCTTGTTCATCAACCGTATGGTTGGGATCCTATAGATAATGCAAAATTGGCTAAAGCAAAACAGGAACTACCATAGAGACCATAAGCCCTAAGCCCTCGGGAAAAAAAAGGAACTACAATGGAGACGATGGGTAGGACTTCAGTCGCAGCGGGGCCTGAGCCCAGCCCGGCTGTAAGACTTGGAGCAGGAGCCGAGGGAGGAGCTTATTTGAAAACCCTGGATAGGTGCATTATTATTATTATTATCATTGATTATCATCATTATTTTTCATTTTATTATTAGCATTCTTGTTATTATTCTGGTTAATGACTATTATGAATATTGTGCCTACACCTCTTTCGTTTGTATTGCGGTTATTGTTATTGTCGTCAAAATGGTAGTATGATACTGATGCCGATTTTTTACTATTATGATGATTAGTATTATTTGGCCGGTTTGTGATTATTATCACTGCTCCTCTTATGGGTGCAGGAAGCTTTGTGTGTGTAGGGCCCTTTCCCAGGCGACAGGCCCTCCGGACTTCGAACGGCGTGAGAACCCAGCGGGAGATGCCATTTTCAGGGCTCCTTTAGGGTTACTTTAAGGGGTTCCTGTAAAGGTTGTTTATAGAGTTGTTACAACTGTAACTTTATTTTTTTAAGAGGCCTAGCGGATCTTTGATCCCGAAGGGTCGCGACTGTTGGCTGCCGCCGGCCTCACCTCGGCTAGTTCGATATTTCAAGAGTATGGTAGTGCGAGTACTGTATGTACGGAACAAATATTGTCTCAAGTAGCATGCAGATGTTCAGTGCTCCTGCGATCCCGCGCACCCCAAGCCCGGGCTTCATGCCCGCAAACATATCTTCGTGAACAGTTTCGGATTTCGGACCTCGTTCGAGTTGGTGTGCCAAACTGTCCGCTATGATCCGTTGGTTCTGGGGGCAGGCCTGAACTTTTGAACCGTAAACCCTCAATCCTACTTGGTCCGAATTTGAGTTACGGCCCTGTGTTCGAAAGGCTCTGCACCTGGCAGCCTACCATGACAGCGTCGAGGTCACATCCGTCATGATGACAGGGTGAGAGCGCGCGAGACTGGGCAAGTATGAAGCATCAGTTGCAGTATTATGCTTATGGCTAGTAAGTTGAAATACCTCTCTAAACATACTATTGTTATATTCCGTTTGTCAACGGTTGTCATTATTAATATTGTTGCTCGTGTACTTGTACAAATGATGTTCCTATTCTGATAATGTGCTGTCAGTTGTCAATGTATAGATAGATAGATAGATAGATAGATAGATAGATACGTGTGTATATATGTGTGTGCATGTATGTCTGCACGGGTGAAGCTAATTAATCACATGTAGAATCTGTCACTGCGGCCGCGATGGGCGACTGCACTCCGAGTACTTGCTGATACGCTCGAGTACGCTCGAGTATGCTCGAGTACGCTCGAGTATGCTCGAGTACGCTCGAATATGCTCGAGTACTCCCGAGTACCACTAACAGCTATCAGAAAACATAGACCGTAGTATTCAGCACCCGCGCATACTCGGCGCTATCTAAGCCCCCGAGTGGAATCTGTGGTCAGGTATTGCAGCTGCTCCTTGAAGCGAAGGCGAACGTTGCCTGCTGCGTGTGTGACTCAAGCACCCGAGATGTCACACACGATATGGCAGTTGTGGTGTCCGTGACTTCTCATGCATGCCAGATTTAAGAAGAAGTCTTGATTCTGGGCTTTCTGACCAGGCGTCCCCAAAGTAAGAGAAACCAGCTGCGGTGACGACTATTACCCATGCTTTTTACCAGCCACACTGCTCTTTGGATTTCAGGCCCAGCAGCGACAAATGGCTTAACTCTCGCCTCTCGCAACGGTCATTGTGCCAATGACCAATAACCTGTTGATTCGATCCGATTGGCATTGGCCGCTCCTCACATGCTGTTACTGTACTAGAGGTCTGCTGCTTGCCACTGTGCAGCAGCAGCAGTAGCTACCACCGCCATCAACAAGACTGGTTGCTGGGCAGGTCCTTTGTTGAGAGTTTGAGTCCAATCTCCCATCTCACCCCGAACTGAGGTGAAGGGAGTGCCAGGCATTGTCCTCAGCCGTTCAGGAAGCAGCAGCGTTTGCCAACATGTAGTTTGGGCATTTCAGGTTGGGGTTCGTCCTTCACAGTTCAGGCATGTTGGATACAGGCATCGTGCTTTGGACGTCGAGCTTCGGCTGCGGAATCATGTTGGAGGTTTCTCTCGGTGTCCCAAATTCAGCGTCCGGGGTGCTACAGTACCACGGGAAACCTGAGATCCGCAGGGCCAATCACAGAGTTATTCTTTTAAGAGGGCTTGGTCTGAACACATGGGGCAGGCAGTGCTGACGGGAAGTGAAGCGGGTGTGGCTGTTGCACCAGGGTTTAAAAGCTTGGGACGCAGGATGCCATGGGTTGGGCTCAGTACTGCTCATGATACAGCTGGGTAACAGCTGCTGGACTTCCTGACTTCAGTGCACCGGGAAGCTGAAGGAGACAGCTCGAAGCCAAGTCCCGATCCCTTCTGAGACAGGTGCTGTGACCCCCTTGCACGAGTGTGCAGCGGCTGATGCAGCACGGGCCCCTACCTGCCCGGCAGATCCTTCGTGTTGTTGGGTGTGGGTTTGACCTGCTGCAGAGGGGCGGCCACATCACCAGCGGGTTGATGCCAGCACTACTTGCTTAGTTGGCTTTGTTGCACCAGGTGGCGTGTCTCTGCAGCATCGAGATCCTAACAGTAGACTGAACATCGCGAAATGTCCAGCTTCGCAAACAGAAACAAGCACGAGAAGCCCGAAAACCTCAAAGTTGCCCGAAAGGCACATCCATAAACCGCGGGCTGGCAAGCCCCACACCCGATGCCTGGGTGGGCTACCACAATGTGCTTGGCTCAGGCTCGTGCTGCCGAAATCCTTGCACGGCGTGCAGTCGCGATTCGAGAGGTGCTAGTTTCGGTGCTGATGTACATGTCCGTGCTTCCTTTGAGAACGTGAGCTTGCCATTCCGGGCTTTGAGCTTCAGAGCTTCGGAAGGGCGGTCGACTTACTACAGGATCTTTAAGCCAGGTTTGCTGTCAAAGCTCACAAAGCGGCTGGTAAGCCCTGTCGACCTGAAGCTTCGCGTCGCAGCAGCATCTCGTGGCATGCGAAGGGCTTGGGTACCCCGAACTGTAGTGTCTTCGCTACGAAGTTTCTTGAACCCCGAGCTGGAGCTTGGAGCGGTAGGTGAAGCCGACTGAAGCAGGTGAGGAACCCATAAATCGGGTCTTTGCNNCCCCCCCCCCCCCCCCCATCCCATTGCTTGGGCGAAATAACTTGAACAAATTGGGGCTGAGCAGGAGGCCTTACCAATTTCATTTGAACCTGTCTGGAGGCGGAGCTAGACAAGCCGTGCGACCAGGCGGCATGCGACAATCCTCCGTTCGCTTCTTCGGGGTTTCTCAACCTGATGCTATTTTATCTAGGATCTAGAGGTCGTTATGATAAGGATGCGGGTGGTATTTGGGTCTGGAATGGATGGTTCGCTGATTTCCTGAAATTCCTTCATATGTTAGTGTTGCCAATAGTTAAGTCAGTGGCATCTTGCGAAAAAAAAAACAGGCTAGCAGAGAAATCTGCCCGAAAAATCGTGCTTTCGGCAGACTGTGGCATGCTCTGTGCTTGCTACCAGAGCAGGTCGATCAGGGACCCCATGATGTCTGACGTAGCAGTGGTCCAACTGCGCTGGTGTGGAGCTTTAAGCTTCAGATCCCGGACTGTGCTTGTCTTCGGGCCAGTAGTGGCAAATGAACTGACGCTTGAGGCTCTTGGGCTTTACCCGAAAAAGCGCTTTCGAACTTCCACCACTAACATGCAAACCAATAAAAGAAGTATTACTGTAGTGGCCAGGCCGGAGATGATTCCAGCAAAGACATGGGCAACGAAGCTATACAGGTGGGCGATGTTCTTGTCGGCTTAGTGCCCGAGCTTTGCCGCTGACCTTCGTCTTCTCATGTCGGTTCATCTTGAGGACCAGGACGCGCAGGAAGAAGTTCAGCCGAGGCCCAAGCTGCAGCCCCGAACCGTGGAGGTAGTTGTAGATGAGAGGGCATGCCATAGTCATAGTCGGTCTTCAGTCTACCCGCTTGCAGAAGAGCCCGAATGCCACAACCCCTAGACTCATACGCAACGCTGGATTGCCACGGCATGCTTAGAATTCCGGGTGCGTAAGGCTTGAGCCTGTCCTCGCAGGCTTAGGATTCCTTTTCATTGCCTCTATCCTGGGACTTGTAGAGGCTTGCGCGGAGGTGTAAATCTGACAGCCTTGCAAGCTGCAACACTTGAGAATTCCAATGCCCATGCGAAGCGAAGTCTCACATCTCGCCAACCCCCAGTACCCTCCTAAACCTAAACCCAAGGTGGTGCCACTTCAGGGACCCATTGCATGCCAAGGCCCTTCCAAGGCTTAGGGTTTAGCGAGGCAAAGCTCAACGAATGTTTGGTTTCCAGTGGTTTGAACGCTTCTGGTGCTGAAGAGGGCTGCTTTTGGGCCTGGTGTTCTAGAACCAAAATGTGCATGAGTCTTGCTTCTTGGTTTCTGGGTGCAATCTGCTGCAGATACGTATCAGTTTGCAGGTAAAACGTGGTTTCTCGGGTCCGGCTGCATTCAATCTAGCCGATGATCAGGCTGTATAGGGTCGCAATATTTTGTAGCCCTGTTTGTTTCTGTGCAGTTCTTCTCTAAACCATATACCATATGCCCCAAAACCCTGGTCTGATTCAAGAGGCATCTTAAGGCCCCTGGTGATCCCCTTTGGCTTTAATTGAAGGATGGATCCTCGGTGGGGCGGGGGGCTGGATGCGGTGCGTGTGTGTGTGTGTGTGTGTATGTGTGTGTGTGTGTTTGTATATACGTTCGGTAACCATTCTCATGGAACCCCGTCTGTTTTGTCAAGTAATTTTCCTGCAAGGATGGCGATGAACAATGCCTCTGAAGATTGTGACATTATGATGCTTAGTGCTTTATGATAAGTCAGTCTTGCGAAACCTATGAAGCCCTGGCATGTGAAATTGATGTGAAAGTACTGGGATACTGTTTGGCGTGTCATTTGTGCTCTCCCACAGTCCCCAAATCTGACAGTCTTTTTTGAGACGGTCTCGGTGGTTGTTGGCTTCGCGGGTGACACTGACACTCACGCACTCGCATGTATGCAGGTCGACCCTCATGGTAGCACTCCTCTCCACCTGGCTGCCGAGAACAATGCCGCCCGTGCCCCCAGTCTAGCACTGCGAGAAGCTTAAATAGTGGTTTAGGGCTTTGGGCGCAAGGTAGCGTTTTTGCATGGACTTCCGGCGTGTTTATGCTCATGGGGTTTAAGGTTTGAGGGCGTCGGGTGTATGGGACGCTTACCCACTTAGTGATTATTATGGTCGAGTGTTCGTACTGGCAGAAGTCGCTGCAGGCCAGTTGCACAAGGGCTTCGGGTCATGAGGGTTGAGGTTGAGGGTTTGGCAAAGGTAGATACCCTATATAATCGCTGGGACAAACACCCCGTCAGAATACGGAGGCGACTGCTCACAGCGAATGCCACCTTTTGCAACAACCCAACCCCGGCAGCGTTAGTGGGCATGTTGAAATCTCTCTAAACAGAAGGTTTTTTTAGGCGCAGTGCCGCAGTGCGCAGAGACGATTGACTGCATGCACCAGCAGCTACGACCTGCCCAAGCCTGCTGCACTGCTGTTGCACGGTGGACCTTCACATAGCCTAACCCTAACAGGCCCAACCCATGCCACCCAGCCTAGCCTTGCCTAGACATTCACCACCGAAGCACAGGCATCAAGCTATGGCTGAAGTCAAGCTGTGTGAAGCTCATTCAGGATTCTCGTGACTGAAGTCAGACGAAAGAGAGCCTACAACATGTTTGCTGGCTGTTACTTCTGGCTTGATATCGCCATGCCGTCCCACAGACGGCTCATTCTTTATGGCGTCATCGGAGCCTGCCTGGTGTTTCAGGAGCTGCATACACATCAGCAAGTGCAGTGTGCATATATCAACAAGCAATGCTAGCATCGTTGCAGTCTTTCAAGCACAGATATATTACTCTGCCGGAAGAAGCCGGGCCCGCCTTGCACAGGGTTGCCGAATTTCTGGTACTGTTCGACCATGTTCGTAAAAGTTTGTCCTGGATGCTTCGGTGCACCGGTCTGTTTAGGTGGTCGGGTGCGGGGCTTTGCCGGGCCATGGCTTTAGGCTGGCTTCTGCGTGACAAACTGACGTACAGTACGTTGCCTCAACTATTGAACCCAACGGACCGTAACGTAGTGACAATCTCCCACTGTTTGCATTGAAGACTCTTTGTAAGTCCTTTTGCTTCTCACCGTCTTGTACTAAGGGGTTCTTGTATCGTGAAAGACAAGCACAAGACTTAAAACACGTCTCGGAATGCTACGTTATCACTAATGCGCCAAGTAAGTGTGTGAGTGAGTGTTTGTGTGTATATACATATATATGTATATATACACATCTATTGATATTGATTGCGACAGACGAACTTGAGCCCAAAGCTTCGCTACCGAAGCTCCTGCAAGCTTTATGCAGGCAGTAACCGATTGTGTCGCGTGTTTCATGTTGCGCAAGGCTACGGACATTACTCGAGCACAAAGTAAAGTGTCGAGGCAGCCTGCAGCAGACTACAGTCGTTGCTGTCGGGTGCAGTTTGTCACCGTATGCATGTTGATTATGGTAGATGAATATAAACTGCTACAGCATGTACGGGTGGCCTGTGGTCCAAAACACAAGGCCAAGTCGTGATAGTGTCTTCCAGCAGTTGTGCGCTGCAACAGTGAGAGAGTCGCAGGAGGCGGCTCAGGCTGACAAAGGTGTGATGAAGCACTTTCCTCAGTGTTTACATCTGTAGGGTTAGGGAAAGACCTTTCCAAAGAAATGCTACAAAGAATGAAGCACTGCATAGCATGCTAGACTGCTGTGCAAGCACCTCGTCCGAACCCCATCGGATTTTGGATGTCGGAAGTCTCTGCCATTCGTTGCGGGTCGAGTCGCATTCGGGTATCACGGGCAATTCTGGTTCGGGCTTAAAAATTAAGACTCAGTCAAACTGTTTGTAGCACTGAGATCAGCGTGGCGGCTTGTGTAAAGCTTGAGAAACAGGAAATCCTGGACTGTGGGCTTAGGGTTTGGGGTTCGGGGCATTTTCGGGTTGATGCGGGTTCACACAAGCTTGCAATATTCTGCGCACTGTGACCAGAAGCGCCTTTCAAAGCTGAACCTGGAAGAGTATCCGGGAGCCCAAGGAGCAAGCTCAAACTTCAAACGGTGGGTTTCCCACAACCGGCCTAAAGGTAGTTGGGGCACCAGACAGAAGGTTCCCCCTAAATTAAAACCCTTTCGATCTGCGAGGCACAATAGCCAATAATCCCAACATGTCAAAAATTAGCAGCCGCACTCGCAAAACAAGAAAGCAGTAGCGATCATAAGAATTGCCACAACCTTCGTTGTAGGACCCTCAACCCTATAAGCCCCAACCAGAAGTGTAGTAATGTAGGGGTTCTAAACAATGACCAATACTATTGTGAGGGGTTCCTTATTATATCTGTAGTATACTATACCCCAAACCCTATTCTAACTAGGGTTCCTCATCATAACTATAGTATAATAAGCCCCAAACCCTATTCTAATTATTAAGGCCCCTTACAGTCGAGGTTCCTGTGGCCGATCCACTTGAGCTCCGCCTGCCCGGCTCGGATTGAATTCCTCAGAAGAGTCCAAGTAAGTTCGGAGTTTTGGATCTGCGGTTTAGGGGTTTAGGGGGTTAGGGGTTTAGGGTTTGGGGTTTGGGATTTTTGGTTTAGGGGTTTAGGGGTTTATAGGATTTGACCGGTAAGAATTGGGAGGGCTTTTTGAGACGGGAGTGGCTAGCCTTCGGGCTCCCTCGCCTGCCAATGGAATCGCAAGTTCCCCGTGCCTCCTCTGGAAGCTAGGGCCAAAGAGACCGTCGTGGAGGGTGTAGGAAAAGGGCTCGCAGACAAATCAAATCATGTAGTGATGCGGTACAACTAGAGTACATTAAGGTTTCGGGTGGCATCTCGTTTTCCAAAACCACATCACGTCGGCCAGATTTTGTATTCTACAGTATGTATGGCATTACGAGATCCTAGATCCAATATCAGGAAGACGAAGAACTGTGTTCAGTTTGATAGAAGGCCACCTCCCATTCCACAGTACTCGATCATTCGCACCCAAAGTTTGCACCTAAAGTCAGGTTAGGGTTTATTGTTTTTTGGGGTCTTAGGCACAGGCACATGTTGAGAGCAGGTGGAGCACCCCGAGCAGCGATGCAAGCCCGAGGTACAAGGTTTTGGGGCTCCGAAGCGACCAAGAGCTGTCCGAACAGGTTCCTTTATCCACACCTGATGCGGAGGCCTTCGAGGCGACTTTTTGCCAGTAGTCCAGGGTTCGGTGAGGATGGAGGGTCGATATTCTGGGAAAATGTAAAGGTCAACGTTTGTGTGCCTTGTGCTAGCGTTGCCCATGTGATGGTGATGACGTTTGGCTAGCCAGTTCAATATGTTGTGATACTGGTGAAGATGAGTGGTGCTGGTGCTGGTGCTGGTCTTGTTGGTGGTGTTTGTCCGCATCGCTACTGTCAGTGCAATTGTCAATGCTAGGCATCATCAAGAGCATTCTGTCAATGCGGGATAGTATAACTGATCACTGACTCCCTTCTGTCATCACAACTACAACTGGCGACTGACCGCTCTCCGGTTTACTTTGTACTGCTTCCTGCTTACTGCTTGTAGTGCCGCAGAAGACGCTTCGACCACGAGGCGACTTTTGGTCCTCCCACCGCTGCCACTACTCCTGCTTCTCCTCACCCTATCTCACCCTTGTCCTTCTCCTGCTGCCGCCTTTGCCACAAGGGGTCTTTAGCATGTATTGCGGTGCTGGTCCTATGCTTGACCAGGCCCCACAGGAATGGGATCCCAGTGGCCGTGAAGCCTACTGTAATCGTAAGAAGCCAAGACTCCGGACCTTGAAGCTGGTCGTTGGAATGCATCCGAATTACAGGAATGACAGTTCTCACCTAGGTCACGACGAGAAACCTAACCTTCGCTGCTGGTGCAATCTCTGCAAGAGTTTTCAGGGTTGGGGTTTGTGATGACGTCGTTTTTCGACTGTTTAAGCGAAGCTTGTATTGATGGGACTGGAATCTGCAAGCGGGCACTTTCAGATTCGCCTGTTCTAAATGACGGGATGGTGGACCCTCGCCTCGCTTTGAGAGCCCACACCCTACAATAAACTGCAGACCCAGAGCGAGCCAAACCCTCAGCCAAAAATCCCAAACTGCAAGAATCCTCAACCCCTGAACCCACGCAGCCCGTGAGAGCCGAGTCCCCCGACTTTCACAAAGAGCTGGCCGAGATCGGTCTCCGTGGCTTCCAGGTGGATGCTTGGGGCGCACGTTTCTTTTGGTATGTACTCGTAGAAGGGCGAAGATTTGGGATTCAGGGCTAGGGCTTTAGAAGTGTTCAGAGTTTAGAGTCTAAAGGAGTGAAGGCTCGGGGAATGATAGAAATGTTGATCATCAGAAGCGCCAAGGACATGTTTCGGTTCGCCATGCCGTCGCAGGCAAGCGCAGCACATAACTGACACCAGTTTGTCAAAGGTCTCTGCAACCCCGGTCCGTAAGTGGCACCACTCCAGCAGTCTGGCAAATCCGGGGCCGGCATTATTCTGCAACACCACGCACATCGAGCTCAGCTATGTAATCTGCAATTGTGCGCGGTTGTCGTTATTGCCGCCAGTACAAGGATGCATGCTTTACATGGTTAGTCATGCCCGGTGCTCTTGCTACTATACTCAGCAATAAGTCTTATATGCCCTGACAACCATCCTCTTCAAGATTGATCTTGCAAGCGCATTTTTCCCGCACGGGGAGCTCACATTCCGAAACCGCTAAGCCGTCAGAGTGGGAGAGTCGACGCTGTCAGTGGCAACCGAGAGGAATACGTCAACAAGACGCTGCCCAAAGAGCTGGAACTGGACAAGCCTTTTGCGGAGGCTTGCGGCTTGAGCTTCCCCAGCTTCCGGGTTTGGAAGGAAGAAACCTCGAAGGTGGGCTCCATATCTATCTAGCCTCTTATACATTCAAGGAAGTCAAGCTCGAGATGGGCCCTATGCACTTAAAGATTCTAGAATTGAGTGTTTCAGTTTGCCGAAATCTCCTGAACAAGCATGTCCCGATAAACTGTCATGTCGACCTTGGCCCTTGCACCCTGGAGGGAAAAACCCTCGTATTGCACATGTCTCGACCCCGGGCTGAGCCTTTGTTTACTGCGCGAAGGCATTTCTCACAGCCGATCACTCGAGGGTGAATCTGGGATTTCGTCGCTGGCAGAAGCGAGTTCTGAGCTGAGCGAGACTAGGGCACTAGGGCTTCGGGGGCCTTGGGGAGGTGTCTAGGGTCTTTCGGGATTCGGGCACTTGGGCATTTGCTTTGGGTTTTGGGCCGTGGAGTTTTGGCGGAGATCCTCAGCATGCCTTGCATTTGAGGATCTTGCTGCCCTAAGACCGTAGACTCTGGAGATTAGATTTTTGAGCGGGCCATGGTGTCACGCGCACGGTGAAGAGTGATGCGCATTTAGTTTGTATGGTGGTTTGGTCTGGTGAAGATGTAGTTGTGAGAGACGAAGCCGGACAGTAGCTATCGATGCGGGCACAGTGAGTTTGACTGTTTCACGACGCTTCAGCGGCTAGCTCTCATACCTGGTACCGATATGCATAACCCCTGATGTCTTGCTGCCTACTCTGAGTCATTAGTCTTCCCCAGCAATTTAGGATAGAGTTCCTTGCGATCTCGTCAATTACGAGAGATACTTCCGGAAGGGAGTTCCAGGTTTTTGCCATGCGGAACAAGAAGTTATTTCCAGCGAACTTCGATGAGGAGTCGCAAGGAGAGGCAGTCACCTTGTCTGCTGTCGCTTCCAGTCCGTAGTTCGTGTTGCGTCTTTGGGCATGAACACCGAGAGCCTGGCATGATTGGACCTCCAGCAGCGCAGGACTCGGAATACTCGACGCAGGAAACGATGCCGATTTCCTGTTGAGCAACACGAAGGCGGAACAAGAGCTCCTGTACACGCCGACTTGTCGTTGGCCCACCAGTTTTTTTTGTTTTTTGTTATATGAATTTGTTTGATGCCATGAATGCTCACTCCAAGGAGCCCTAAACCCCTCAGCAAAGGATTTTACGTTTAACGGAACCCTGGATAAGACTTGAGAAATTCGGAGACCAGAGACCTTGCAGCCTTGCGCCGACATTCGACACATCAGCTCCTTCATAGTAGAGTAGAACACAGCAGAAACTGTCCGGGCGCTCAACTCGTCGAGCTCAGACCGTGAGTAGCAGAAGCTCACAAGCAACGCATGCGCCCAAACTCGCCTTCTTGAGCCATCTCGCCCTACATCCTACGCATTCCAAGCCCTCATCCCTACGACCTCCTTAGGGCGTTCCACCGTCTTTGCGAGGCCCACTGGCCTGAAGTGAACTATGCCTGGCCGGAGCTGTACCTCGGTGTTGCTGAAAGTTTAGAGATGGTTAAGGATATTGAGATGAGCTTACAGGGCTAGGTTTGCAGGGCTTAGGTATTGAGTTTCGGGGAGTGTTCGGTACAAGAACTCGAGCTTCAGCAAGTAGGTGGAGCTTGGCTGAAGGGATTCAGGGCTTAGAGCTGGAGAGGTCCAGTGCAGGGCGCAGGGGTCGGATAAAGTTGAAAAAGTACCTGATATTCGACTGTACCATCTTGCGGGAAAGGCCTGTGAGCTTTTGGCTACGTTATGCTTGTCGGCAGTCTTGGTGGTTGGAAGGCACCGGGGCTTTATGGCTCAGGGCGCTTGCGACCTTTCCATTCCACGGCGGTCTGAAACCCTCACGAAGCATCAGCTCCTTCAGGCGTGCCATCACTGCACTTCTTGTTTCAAAGCTTTCAAGCGTGAAGCCTGAAACAGCTCACTTGAGCCCTCAGCCGGGTCTCAGCCTCGACTGTCCCAGGTATGAGAACGCGCGCTTTCAGAGGCTTCGTGCCAGAATCCAGGAAATTGCCAGGCCCGGGAGGTTCTTGGAGGATCTGGGCTGAGAGGAGATGGAGGTGCTTGTTGGCAAGGCTCACCCCCAACACCTTGAACACTTTCGCACGCTGCGCCCTGTTTTTTGGCTTTCTGGTGTAGACACGCTGTCAGAGTTAGTTCAAGTTCAAGACAATGGAGGAGCAACCCCTGCTATACGATGCCGCAGCATCTCGCCAGTCGTGGTAACATTTTAGACTTAGAACTCACAGATGCCGATGGTCGATGTGCTGCAAGAGACTCTGAGCCAGGTTGTACCTGAAGCGATCAGGATGGGAAAAGGACGAGCTGCCGCAGAGGTTCCTTGGGCATGGACTGGGCTTGACAGCAAGGCATGCCGCTTTTTAGCTTCATTGGCTTCTGAGGCACTATGTCTACAAGGGGCCGGGGTTTGGATCGTATCCCCATGTCCTGACGTAGTACACCTGCTAGAACTACTTCTGGGCATGTGCAGGCGGCCATAATCTTCGTTAGGGTCGTCGTAGCTGGCAGTAGTAGCAGTAGAAGTGGGAACATAAGTAGGAAAGGAGGAGTAGGGAGCAGTCGTGTCGTCGTACTACCAGCACTAGAGTCACTAGAGGAACTCGTGCGTGCTCCGCAGGTTGGGGTCGCAGTCTCAACTTAAAGTCTCCGCCAGCCAATTGTCTCAGGCAGCATAGGCTCACATATATAAGCCAGACGGAGTTTTGGGTTGATGACGGTGTGCGTGGAGGTATACCCTACCCCCAGCTTACAAAATTTATAGATGTTCGAAAAAATAGATAAATATAAATATATACATTTATAAATATATTTATAATATGTATATATATACACACGTATGTGTGTGTATACACTTATGTATCTATATGTATATTAACCCCTGTCGTGGAAGGGCCAGTTTGGGTTAGCCCGGATGTCACAAGGCTTGCTGGTTCCTGCAGACGCTGCCAGGTTCAAAATCTTCATCTGGGTAGAGGTCTTCCAGCCAGGGGATGCTCCTCGGAGTTATGTTTGAGAAGTTCATGTGCGGCTTGAGCATAGCTTACAGAACGGCTGTTGAGCCGGGAGCTCTGATCCTCCCAAACCTGCATCCTAGATTCCCAAATCCCATAGCCCATAGCCATGGCTATAGTCCTCGGAATCCTGAGGCATTGAGACCGTCCGCTCACACAGATGGGGGCTATGCCATGGGCCGCTACTGGGTGCAGGCGACGCAGCTCGTCCGGATGAAGCTCAGAGCTTAGGGGCCCCTGGGGTTCAAGCGTAGAGCCATTTACTGCAAAGGTTTGAAGGCCAGGGTTAGATTCGGGGGACAGAGTGAGCAGTGCCAACCTCCTAGCCCCGAGAACATGCAACGTCGTTTCGAGCTTTCATCTGCCATGCCGAAACCACGGGGAGAGAGAGGGAGGGAGCCCGTCCATGAAGCCCGAAAGCATATGAGTTCAAGGCCTCTTGCAGATGCCTGTCATATCATCCGTGCATAATGCCTCTGAATTCTTTGTGTTCACGCCCAGGAAGAATGCCATGAAGTTCAACTTCGAGGATCCCCGGGGTATCAACCCACCATTTGGGAAGTCCCATGGCAGCACTCTTCCTGTTTGTGCGAGCTTCAGCTCAGGACCTCTTGGTGGCACAAGGTTTTCTGTTAGGTTAGGAGAAAGGGCTCGTAGAAGCACTCCCTGACCGCTTGGATTGCTGTTACATTTTGCCAAGTTTGGGCGGTGGTGCCGAGGACACACTCTCTTCCCGTCAACGTGGGCACCATGACCATGTTCCCTAACTGGGCCGCTTGTCCACCCTTGGCTTGCTGCTCTTGGAAATCCAGAATTCATGAGGCCCATTGTTGTCACCTGGAGTAGGCCTGCCAAGTTGAGTTTCCCAGAAGGCCTATCATCACAGGCAGCCAACAGGCAGCTGACAGGCAGAGACAGCAAAAGTAGCTGAGATCATTCGGAAGCGGCCCTGCACTGACACCTTGCAGACAAAATGCCGTAGCAGAAGCTTGCCTAGCACAACACTGCCGCATGAAGCACCTCAACTCACCCTCTTCATTGGAAGCCTGAAGTCCAAAGCCTCGGGCTTCAGCACATGATCTGAGTTGCGAATTCAGGCCTCCCACTTCCTCACGCCCAACATGAAGAGCAAGACCATTATTTGCTGCATGGCTCTGTGTTCGGTTAAGGGGCCCCAGCGTAGACCCTAAGCAGCAGGATGAGTATGATAAGTACCTGGTGTCGCCCCTAGTTTCAAGATGCCCGAATTTTTGATTGTGTAAGACTTGACTTATTTGTGCAGGCTCGAAATGTTTTGGAACCATCAACGCCGCATGAGGTTCGTGAGGTTTGGCTTGGTGCCTCAAGTAGATGGTAGGCTCCAAGAGCGGATATAATGCTCCTTCTTCTTTTTCCGGCGTCCAAATTACACTGATCTCGGACTTGAAAGGCTTGGCTTGTCTGCGAGGCACTGCCGAAAGCCTCCCGGGACTTGTATATGAAAGATCGCGTACCGGGAGTAGGGGGCTTGATTGCTCAATGGTTCGGGACTGTTCAGGTTACCCTTCAACCTTAAACCATTACATCAGGCCCAAGGCTTTGAGCGGGGATCCGGGTAGGCAATGCCTACCCACTCAGCCCAAAGCACCTCCAAACCCGAAGTTCGCCTGGGCATGCTCGACAGCAGCGACGTGTGAGGGCTTCCCTTTTCCTCCCTCAAGCCCTTAAAGATAGACATTGCCATCGGATGGAAAAGGGCAACAACAATGCCCTGAACTCTGCTGGGTAAGGAGGGAGCAGACCCTAACCTAAAAGCACCTAATTATGCTAGTTTTTCCCGCCAGTCAGCCAGGAGGGACAAGTCCCACAGCCCTCCTCCCAGGCTACGCCTTCAGCGTCTATCCGGAAAGGGGGAACAATCTGGATTTCGAGGATGACGAAACGGGCAAGTTAATTTGGACCGAAGACCTCTGACATGCAGGTCTATGCTGGCATTAGTGCATGAGCTATTGGGATATTGGTAGTTACTGGGGTCAATATTGGGCTCAGTGAAATCTATGAAGTATTGGGTTTCATGTCAAGCGTAGTGATAGAGTTCGGGTGTTCCGACCAGGGCTGCGAGCGGCTTCCCGGGGCCACACCCCTTGCCACAACTTTCTGAACCTTCCCGAACTGGGCCAAGACCCGGAAGTCTGAGATTTTCCAGCTTTAGCTTTCAGCTGGCTTTCTTCGGGCGTTGGGCTGAGGAAAATTGAAAAGGCTGATCGTAAAGAGAAGAGAAGTCACAGTTTCCTGGGTCTGTTTGAGAAGATCATGGGTTGCGCCCCAGATCATTCTTGAGACCTCAGAAGTGGATTTCACACCCCATCCTGAACATGAAACCAAAAGACTGTTCAAAAGACTGATTTGCTTCTTGCTGAACCTCCGCTTGCCATTCTTCTGAAGGGACATAAGGGACCTCTTGGGGTGCAGTGGCTATGTCAAGGCAAGAGTTTCATCATGGAGCCCGGGTGAAAAGGCATGTGTTCTTCTCGAAGCCTGAAGCCTTTGCTGGGCCAGCTCGCAGCTCTTAGCCCGAAGCTCTGCAGATGTTTTCACCCGGCATCCGGCCGGAGATTCCGTACATCCGGGTCTTGTTCCGACGAAATGGTTGCCAGAAGCAATAGCCCAATTCAGGTGGTCTTTGCCAGGGCCTCGGGGTTTCCCGCTAACTGCATCACAATCCATATTATGACATTAGTATGACTTGGCGGCATGCATCTGCATAGGTAGATGCTGCGAGATATTCTAAGCAACGTACATGCACGTATACCCGTTCTGGCATACATGCATATGTATACATGTACAGGGCCCGTTTTTTTCCAGGTGCGGCTCGGTTGTTGGCTTGGCCTGGCTTGGACACGGCTTTGGGCTCGGCTCGGCTCGGTTTGGTGGTCTGTGTTATGCAAATGGACATGTACATGTAGACAAGTCCTTGTTGCATTTGGCTAGGCAATCTCCGGCAGAATGCGCACAACTCTTATTGTGCCGATGCGCACGCCAGCTCTCCAGTCCGAAGATAACGAGTCAATAGCCGCTCCTAGTCGACCTTTCTACAGTTTCTCCGAAAGTTAAGGGTTGCTTTTGCAGGAGTGCGGGTCTTCTGCTTAGCACTTCAAGTCAGAGTCTTGCACTTCTTGAGACAAACCTTCTTAGTCATGGCAACAAAATCTTGTAGCGATGCTGAGGATAGGGAGTATAAAGCTCACGCTCTTGACGGTGCATGTAGAGTGTGGTCCTTGGGAAACACTCGACGAAAAGAAGACACTCTAAAAGCTACAACTTCCTATTTTAAGTGCACCGTCACTCGCAATCACCGACTCGTTCTAATCCATATATTTCTTAGCGACGAGCGCAAAGCACACTCGCTTGCGGATGCGCACGGGTCCACCTCGCCAAATGTCCAGCCCACACCAGACACTCCCCGCTTGAATTTTATATTCCTCGCACGCATATTCTAAGCCCCTCAAGCTAGGCCGTCAGCCTCGCCTAAGTCCAGGCTTCATTTCCAGCGAGCTTGAGCTTGTTTCTTCGGCCTCTAGCTATGCTGGCGACACGTGTCGGCAACCGTTTCATGCAATGGTCAAAAAGGTTCCGTCCGGTTCGCGGTACTCCATTTCTATGTTTCTGGGGTAGCAAGATTAAGACTCAGACTGCCCCCATTGAATGTTAGATGGGGATCTTTGTTGGTAAGGCTGGGATTAGCAGATTTTAGCTTTCTGGATCCCGACATTTACCCTTTGGGCCTTGCGGTGAGGTTCACTTTTACACCCGCTGCGCTGCACTCCACACCTTCAACACGATTGATAGTTGGCACCAGGCCGTAAAACGGTGGGGATCGCAGGAACAGATTCCAGCTGCAGATGTCAGTACTACTACTAAGGCTGCTAAGACGACGACGACGACGACTACTACTACTACTGCTACTGCTACTACTACTGCTACTACTACTGCTACTACTACTACTACTACTACTACTACTACTCGAGATTCTGGGACGTATTAAACCTTCCTACGATTTTGCTGTTGCATTACCACAGTACTACTACTATGCCTTTACTATACCCCTGTAATATTACTGAACATCCACCATACCATTATTGCACTTCTACTACTACGTTTCTGCGAGACAACACTGTTTTTTTGACCCTGCTGTTCATCCTTTCTGAAGAGCAGGACATCCACACCTGCATCCTGACTACACATGTCAATGATCCTCAGAAATAAAATGCATATAAATATAAATAAATAAACAAATAAATAAATATATATATATATACACACATATATATATATACACACCATAAACACTGTTGGGCCTGATTCCCCTTGTGCAGAGAGAGAGAGAGAGGTAACCGCCATGAAGCTCTGAACACCTTCAGAGGACCGCTTTGCCCAACAGTGGTCATAATACACATATATATATATATCTGCATATATATATATGTATATATACATACGCTTACATGTCTGTGTACATCTAGTTTTTTCAAAATGTATCATAGTACAATGTATAATGTAATATAATGTCAACAGCTCGATCTCCGAGGCTGGGGTCGTCGGGATCTCGGCTTCTTCCAGGCTTGGCTGCAAGGCTGTGTTCGGTTTGCTTTGAGAGATTCAGCTATCCAAGCCAAGCGTGGCTTTCTTGAGTGGTCGATATCGGAGGTGTGCATTTAGGATCTTATTCTGTTTTCGAAACGATGTCTTTTACTTTGCTGACCCCTGACACTTTTCCCCAAAAGAGAGACCCAGAAGGCTGTGTCATACTCTCCACGTCGCCCAAAATCCCGAAACCCTCAAACCGACTCAAACCACTCAAACCACTATTCGTATAATTCCTGCACCGAGAGCCTTGAACCCTGTTCATCGCTGGACCTGGCTCACGAGTTTTGCTCCGGTGCCCCAAAGTTCGATCCTTTGCACCCCCTCCCTCTTCACGTGCAATGGCCATGCGCGGACGCAGTGGAGTTACCCTGCTTGTTACTCGGTTCGTACACAACGGCCATCTTATTTGTACTTCGAACAGAACACCCTCTCAGCCTTGAGCTGCGAATGTGCCAAGTACACTTGATGAAGCTAGAAGTCCATACTCGTAGGAACAGTTGATAAGCTCATTGCTACCACTACGACGGCGATTACTACTAAGGACAAGAATCATATAAATAACATTCCTGATAAAAAATAAACAAACGCCTGAACCCTAAACCCTAAACCGTACTCTTTTGGGCTTTAATGTGTGTTGTGGACTTGGTGAGGTGGGCCCGTCACTGTTGCGGTAGTTTGCCGGGAACCCCTTCAGGGCACTTTTATGGTAAGGGTCTTAGCATTCGGTGTTTGGATTTGGTCCTTTCCTTCCAGGGGTTCTTGCTTCTCGTTTCACGCCGACTTCGAACCATGAACCTCGCCTGGCATGTCCGAGTCGTGAGAGCGTAAACCGTACAGACATATATGCACACATACATGTGTAAGCATGTAGGATCATGTGTGCATGTGTCAATGCACATGGACAAGCACAAACAGTTGATTTATCCGTGTATGTATGTAGGTAGGTATAGGTATAGGTATAGGTATAGGTATAGGTATAGGTATAGGTATAGGTATAGGTATGTGTATGTGTATGTGTATGTGTATGTGTATGTGTATGCGTGTGTATATGTATGTATATGTATGTATATGTATGTATATGTATGTATATGTATGTCCATGTCTGCATATTTATACATATATGCATGTGTACACACACATGTACATATATTTGTATGTATTTATGTACGTATATATATATAATTACTGTTTTTTATATATATACACACACGGTACCCCTCCCCAATGTGTCTGGGTACTACGACTATGGGCATGAGGTGTTTGCGTTTGCGCTGCCACCCGACCGACCTACCCTGAAGCAGCGATGCCGAGGTGATTGTTGGCTGCTGCCTTCTGTGGAACAGCACCTGGCCAGCATGTGGAAGCTCCACATTCACTCTTTTCATGTGTTTGGGATTGGCTGCTGATGCCTCGAACCAACATTGAAGTGAACTTAGGCTCTTGTCTTATCCAGCGGAAACATGTTGAAAGCTAAGCTTCGAGCTTTCACCTCGTACTCCAGTACTACAGTTTGATGCACGAACTTGTAAGGGTACAGTAACAGCAATCCCACATGATGGGGTTCTGATGCTGTCCGGAGTTGCTATGTGAATGTGATACCGAACCCTGCCCCTCCAAAAGCTTGGCCGACCAGGCTGGGCCTGCAAGCACACACCTGGGAACAAAGAGGGGTACCCACAACCCTTCAAACAGCCAAGCCCAGGAAGCCTTGCAGTGCAAGGAGCGTCTCACACCCCACTGTCTGCTGCAGTCTCTTCCTTCTAATTACAGCTCGCCGCCACGAGTGTTTGGCAAGAAAGCAACAGACCCCTGCATGTAATCCAACATGTCGGTGAATAGTGCATGTTGTAGACCACCACGCGCATTGTGTATCTGTTGTTCTTTGTGTGCAGCTCAACTTTACACCCGTGCTACATGTGTGTGTGAGGTGCAAACATGAGTACAACCATACATATATGTAGCTATCCGGGTATATATATATACACACATATATATATATACACACACACACATCTTTGCCTGTCTGTTGACACTTATATGTGTACACACAGACACAATTCTGTTCACGGTATAGACGTTTGACTATATGTCTGTTTGTGCGGATTTGTGTGCGCAGGCTTCCTGTTTCGTTCACCTGCTGGGTTACTTTGTAGACATTCATGCCTTATCAAAGCATCGGTTTCCTTGTCCCTATCCATCTCTCTGTCTCTCTCTCTTTCTCCCGGTGTCTCTGTCTCTCTTCCGAGAGTATGTGTCATTCAGAATATGCAGTAATGCGGCCCCTAAACTGTCGAACCCCCTTCTGCGACGGGCCAGGCAGCCTGCTGGGCTTTGCAAGCCCCTCCAGCTGTGCTCAGCACCCGATCCCTGGTCGGACATGTGGCGTCCTTGTGATCTTTCGAAGGCTAGCGGTGATGAGGATGATCATCTCTATCACGGCATGATCATGTTCCGACTTGTCGTGGCTCCGACGAAGATGGCGATGCTGGTGCTGATGGCAATGCTGACGACATCTTGGTGTTGTAGTCGTTGGAGGTCATGACGACGATTTTGCAACCCTTAGCGGTTACCGCAGACAGGAAGATGTGCATGCCTCCCCCCGCCTAACGACCGAACATGAAGCGCCATCCCTCCGGATGGTGTAGAGCCTCAGTGTGAATCACCAAATTTCCCAGAAAAGGCACACCCCCTGTGATCTGGCCCTCTTGCGGAAAGCCCCCTGCTCAGGAGCTCCACGGCTCTGACGAGGTGCATTGAATAATATGTATGTATGCATATAAATAAATATAAATATAAATATAAATATATAAATATAAATATAAATATAAATATAAATATAAATAAATATATATATATATTGATATGGTATATGGTTTATGATATATGACATGCTTTACAGTTCATAATGCATATCAAATGCTACGCTTTTGTCGTTTCGTTTTATACAGTCTTGACTGTCTATTTTTTATCGTTAGGCTTATGGTACAAGGTGTGCAATGTGGATTGACTCGGATCCTGAACTGACTCCTTCTGGTCCTGACATCTCGGATTGCAAGCAACAGGCGAGGTTTGCCACAGAAGCCAAGACCTGAGACCTATCTCAACATTTGGGGCAATGATTAGCTCCATTAGCATTAAGGGAGTACCTTACGCTCGCTCCCAGACCATTCCAGACCTGGAATCGTTAAACCTAATCCTACAACCCGAACCTTTAAACTCTATCTCCGTGGCAGGTCCGCAGGAGCCCGGGCTCCGCTTATTGCTGGAGTCTCCTGTCGAAGTTTGTGCATGGAAAGTTCATTACGATAGAGAGATCACAACCAACGACAGACGTACCTGATGAAATTTCAGGATATTGTACCACAGGACCGTGTGACAATCTTGCATGCCCAAGTATGTACAACTATAGCTATTGCTACCATTGCTACTACCAGTACTACCACTACTGTACCACTACTACTACCACTACTACGACTACTACTACTACTACTACTACTACTTGTACTACTACTTGTACTACTACTTGTACTACTACTTGTACTACTACTTGTACTACTACTTGTACTACTACTTGTACTACTACTACTACTACTACTACTACTACGACGACGACGACGACGACGACGACGACGAGGATGACGACTACTGCAACAACCACCACCGCGACTACTAGTACTACCACCTGCTACCACTGCTACGACTACTGCTGCTGCTGCTGCTGCTGGGCTGCTGCTGCTGCTGCTGCTGCTGGGCTGCTGCTGCTGCTGCTGCTGCTGCTGCGCTGCGACACTGCCTTCCAGTAGGAGGTACGTGGGCGTACGGTACTGCTCTCACGGCATGTTTTGTCTGACTGTTTCCTGCCTTTTCCAGAAACCGTCTTTCCTTCAAGGACCCAACATCACGCATATCCGTTCCTGCAAACATGTTGAAGTGAATGCAAGACTCGGGATGACGGCATGTCTGACAAACCCAGCCAACATCCCAAATGCTACCCACAAGCCAAGTGCTCCTCAGCTTTAAGTCTCGGGGGGCCCTTGTGGATCCTCCTTCTGACTAACAGTATGTAGCGGCCTGCCGACGCAGCCGTAACCTACTAGGCTAGGGCCAGTAGATATATACACTACAGGATCAGTCAAACCGGCCGGACCTGCAATGCGGGCCATGGTCAAGCTACAGGCCTTTGCGCGTATTTTTTGGAGTCATTGGGACCACCTCCTAAGCCAATTTCGATATTCGGATCCTCAGAATTCTAGCAAAAAGACCCCCTCGAAACCCTTATAGAAAAGTTTCGATACACGACGGGCCATGTCCTGAGGGCCTGAAAGGCATGAACTCCAACGAAGGTGAATCCTTCCCGCGACCACTCAGCCGTGACCACCGCTGCTGCCGCCGCCGTGGCCCCCAACTTCTTCAGCAAGGCACATCTATCTTTTGCGTAGGAAAAGACGGCCTTGTTAGAACCGTGTGCGGAGTTTAGATATTCGTTGAAGTTTCGGTCGCATGCCGACAAGAAGGAAAGGATGCGCAACACCCACATCCAAGTCACACGGCTCTGGCAGCTCGAACGACGGGGCTCCATGCCGTGGCCAGGGCTGAGATTGGATCTTGTATAAATGTTGGCTGCAGCAATCCAAAGTCAAGTCCGCGGTGTGCAGGTCTTCGCTGCCGGTGCTCAGGGTGCCACTGCTGCCTTCGTCGCCGCCATCCTCTCCGCCATGGCTGAGCCGCTGGCGGGATGGGCCGGGGGCAAAGGTGAGGGCTTTCGAGGAGATGGTGGGGAAACGATTCAAGGCGAAGTTACTACAAGAGTATAGACCGAGCCACATTCGACTGACGCTTCGATTGGGTTCTTTGTCATTTTGTTTATACTTCCTCCTCACAGTGAAGATCAACTACGGTTCCAGTCTCTATACCCATCCCGACTTTACGGTGATCTGAGACTGGCCTGACGGAAGTGCCGCGAGGATCCAGGAGGCCAAACATCGGACGACAGTTTGACGTACTGTAAACCCCAGGCCTGACACACAAAAAGCCCTAAACCTAAAACTCCAAACCCTCAAACCCCTAAAGCAGAAACCGGTACACCCTCGAGAGTCGTTGGAGGTTTAGAAGGCGACTATCAGAGCCGCCACCGTCCATGTTTTGGGGCTGTCCTAACTCAGGCTCCCTCATGCTTCCTCTTTAGAGGTCCTGGTTGGACAAGACCCTTGCCATGCAGTTTCCGACTCCTGAACTTTTTGGGTCACCACCTAAGACTCAGGGCTATACGGCTCTGGGCGTATCAGGGTTTATGGTGTTGAAGCGTTGAATACCCAGAAGTGCTGTAAACTTTGAACGCAGGTGAATCGCCTGCTTGTCAAGCGAATGACGGTTGGCGAGGCACTGAAGGTGCGACGACGGCAGGGTTTTCCAGGGTTGTCGAGCCGATGTTTCGGCATCAGCACATTGCGTGTCTCGTGCTGCACGGCAAAAGTTTGAGCAATCTCAGGACTTCTCGTGGCCATGTGCTGAACCAAAGTTGCCAAACAGACGGGCGTGGGCTTGCACCCGCTTGGTACTTGTGTCCAGTAAACCTCAACCTCCTGCCTCTCCTAACTGGCCCATCGAAAACCTGGTAGGAGATGAACTTCAAGCTCATGGCTAACTTCTTCTTGCGCCTTGGTTGCCAGGCCTATCGCGTTTTGGTGTTTGTCAATTGTCAGCAGGTGCTCTTAGGCCGACTGGAGAACTCCGAAGCACCTTGCGATAAGCATGCCGCATCGTAAAAATGGGCTGTGACATACGACGTGCTGGATGAGATTGTGTGTGCTTCTAGTTGGCTTCGTACTATATGTATATCTGTATGTAAGGCCGTGCCAAACGGACAATACTCATCGCGTCAAGTTCTCTGTGTGTGTGTACTACTACACAGGATGGAAGACTCATGAAGCTAGGACTCAAGCTTGGCGTAGCCAACCACATGCTCCAAACTGGTGGACACCTGCGCTTCCGTGAGGACCACATTCCCGACCAACATGCTGAAGTTCCCGGTTTTCGAGATCATCAACATGGCGGCTTGTCTAAGGTCCATTGAACCTGCTGAACGACCACCCCAAGTTGGACCCCAAGCCACAAGAGTGTTAATGCTCCAGAGCAAACAGATGAAAGATGAAAGGGCATTCGCAAGTTCCATCACGCTGATGGTTCGCTTCTTGGGAAGTCTTGACTCTCAAAGCATTGTAATCAAAGGCCCGCAGCCCAGCATCGATCCGTGAACTCCAGGCCATGTCTTTCACAGCCGTCAGCGCGGGCTTGAGCGGCACAATCAGTGGGTCCCTTGGCCGCATCATACCAGCGGGCTCTTAGCTGCATGATGAGCCGTGACTTCAAGCTGTGATCCGAGGATTCACGCCTTCAAGTTTTCAGAAAAGGCACTAGACTAGAGCCTCCAGGTTGTGTGTAGTGTTTGTGGCAACCGAGACACCGGCATGCATGGCAAGGAGGCAGAGTGATCTTGTAGCTTCGGCACCTCCAAGCCCAGACCATCCCAACTGCAGTCATGGAAACCCTAAATCGTACACCGCTGGTGGCCCTGGTAGCTTTGCTGCGAAAAATGATAGAATCGGAGTACTGGCTCCCAGAAGCCCCTTGTACTGGTCCCTGTAGTTGCGAGGTTCTTGTTCTGCACCGCCATGCTGCCTGTCACCAACTACCGCTTCCGTGGCTTGGCGGTTAGCAGACTCGGTTGTAGAATAGAAGTAACACGTCGATCCCGTTGTCAAGGGAACTATCTGCTTTTGCCTTTTGTGTGTGCTTAAGTCTTGAGGTTGATCCCTGAACCCTGGGCCTATGCAAGCCTCAAGCTGGAATCACCGAAATCGCTTCGCCTGGAGTGCACGAGTGTGAGTGCTGAACCTTGGTCATCGTGTGCCTCCTCCAGTCTACGAAATGCCCAGAGCGAACTTGGGACTCTGCAGCAGCTTAGCCATTCGACACTCAACTCTTAACCTTGTAAGTCATCCCTAAACTTTATAAGTTCTATACTGCTAAACCCTGATGCAAGGCAAGAGCATGGGATGGGAGATCAAGCCTGCCCTCCTCTACCAGGCCTCGCGAGAGTTGTTTCTTATATTTTTGTCATTCCGCCAGTTTGCCGTTCAGGGTTGATAAGCTGTGGTTGGGAGACTGTTCCAAGGTTTTTGGCGTTCTTGCGGTTCTGTGGTGGGGCGAGCCGCTATGGTTTGGCAGCAGGCCTACTTGGAGATGTTCTACTCTATTGCATGTGATTTTGGTCCTTCAGTAGGCTGCGCTTGTACCTGAAGAGCTAAATGGAAAGACTATCGAAGGCAGCAGATGATGCAAGCTTGCCCGATGGATGCTAAGAGGATTGGCAGTTTTGGTTGCGGCTGCCCAGCTTGCCGACGAAACGAGACAGAGACATGAGTTTTTTGGCTTTTGTTGGCCTGGGGCCTTGGGACCTTGCCTCAGAGATGCTCGCTCCTTCCATTTTCATCAAGAGACTCTACGCCCTAGGCACCAACGCATTCAGACTGGAAGCGCGCTGAAACCCGACACAACCAAACTTTCAAGAGCACCCTGCTCAGGCCTACCTGCCCACGGTCGTCCGCGACATTCTCTATGGCTGGGCCCGCGGCTTCGTTGGTGTCGCCTTGGCTAAGGCCAGGGACGGAACTGCAGAGCGGCGACACCACTCAAAGCATCTGAGAACCTTTGACCACCAACCTCCGAAGTCCATAGCTTCCGCCACGCACTGTCACATCAGAAAGCTGCATTCTTTGTTCCCTCAAAGCTGGTGGCACCAACCATTCTGCTCGGAGCGTTTAGAGTCCAGAGACTTGAAATGCGAGGTGTAGGATGGCACAGGTCTCGCCAATCTGGGCCTCGCCTGCAGCGTGCAACCCCTATACAAGCCGCCACGCTCGGAGGTGTTCCAGCCACAAACCTTCCTCCAGGATGCCTTCGTGCGGCCTTGCTGGCATCCTATGGCCCCGGCCCCCCTATTCCGCGTGCGAGGTCTCTGCAATCTCGTTTGTTGAAGCGGCGATTTGCAGTTTGTCTTTACGAGCTGTTATCGTAGGAACTAAAATAGGCCATTCATGATGATGTCGTGGCAATAATATGAAGCACTGGAGTGAAAGCAACCGGTGTTCCTGCATCTTACACCCGGCACCTTGAATCTCCAGGTTTGCGTTTGTGATCTGGGCCGCTTGCATCATCTCCTCTCCCTGCAACGAGTGGCGCGGCTACACGCTGCAGCCCAAGGAAGCTCGGATGGGCGTTCTCTGGAACCCAGGGTTTAGGGAGGGTGGCTGACACCCAAAGCCCGTGCTGAAATGGGAGGGTGGCTGCCCAGTTAAATCGTCCAGATTTCCATCGACCTGGGTCCCTGCCAAAGACCGGAAAGAAAACACGCCGAACATGCGCGAGTTTCATAGGACAGGGAGCGTAAGATGGAACCGTAGACAGTGCATTGGGCTCCTGTTCGTAAGGACCCCCAAGTAATCCTCTGAATTCCGCATAGATTCCATGCTTGCTCCCGTCGCAACCGAAGTCCGGGCGTGGGCCAGGGTTTTTGTTTGCCTTTGTTTCTGGCACGATCTTAAGCCCACCAAAATTTGAGAACACTCAGTCCTAAACTTGAAGCCATGGACCATGAACTTGGGATGCAATGTAAGTGACCTAGAGCGTAGACGCAGGACAAGAAGCTCTCCTTCGGCGTCTTGGCTCCCGAACTTGCCTGGGCTATCTGAGCCCTCAATGATCGCCTCGAACATCCCGGGATAAGAGAAGCACGGGCCCTCATCACGTCATGACAGCTGCTTTCGTAGGGGCCTGTGCCGGAATTTAAATTGGTTTGCCAATGCTTAATCGGCAGTCAGAGCTGCATGGCAAGGGATCTCCGTGGTGGCCCTTTTGATAGTTGCCATGCTGCCCGACCATATTGCGGAGAGCTCACGGCAGCCGAGGTGAGTACTTCAAGCCTGTCAATTACGCTCGCTCCACGGGCATTGGTGCTACGATCATGGGCATCTCCCTGCTTCTGGACACTGTTAGCAATCAGCCGAGCACAGGCGGTGCTTAGATGGGGCCATGGGTTTGATTGTTATATTCCAGCCAGGTGCCAAAAGCTTGATCCGTAAAGAAGAAGTAAGTAGTAGTAGTCGTGGTGGTGGTGGTGGTGGTGGTGGTGGTCGTGGTCGTGGTAGTGGTAGTGGTAGTTGTAGTGGTGGCAGTAGTAGTAGTAG